>JAOYMO020042050.1:0-12203 GCA_025802455.2 Iodosphaeria phyllophila
GATCCAGGCGAGCAGCCGCTGGGGCTGCGAGTATAAATACCAAGCTTGCATCATCCAAGACGAGCTCTTCCTGAAAGTCACGCACCGCCTGCGCAGCCGCGTTGCCCCCTACTACATGGATGCAGACGACGGCCTGAATGCATTCGAAGCCCATCGCATCTGTCCCCACCTCGCGACCTACGACATCCAGGGCTTGTCGTGGAGCTCCATGTACCTCGAGCGGATCCCGGGGCAGAGACGCTTGGGGCGTAGGAATGTTGACCGGGACGGTAAGAAGCTGTGTCCTGCTAGCCATCGAGGCAACTGTGGCATTTGTCTCACGGATTACACGACCAATTTCAAGTGCGTCAGAGCCCATAACGAGAACGGTTGTTACGAAAGCCGGATCTTCATCACCGTTACATCGTACCACCAGCTCGGCCCGTGCAGGGCGCCGTCGGACTGGAAGTGGAAGCAGTTTGCAAATCGGCCCGGGCGAGTTTATCCCGGCGTGGTGATGCGCCGGCAGCGCGAGGACGAGCATCCGGCGGGCGAGGTAATGGAGCGCTGGCGCTCGGGTAAGAAGACGCGGGGCGAGAAGCTGAAAGGTCTTGTAATGGAGGCTAGAGATTGGGGTCTGGTTCCTTCTTTTCGATTCATGAGAGGAGAGGAGAGATATGGCCGCGCTGCTAACTAGTAGGGCGAGATAGCTAGGGATTTTATTCTAAGAGGGGGGAGTTAGGGGTTTTTGTGGAAACGAGAACGTTCGTGGGTGTCCTTTGGGTATGGCATTTTTCTAGCTGATGGCGTCACAACGGAGTTCCTTTGGGATGTTAAGCTGCCGGGCAGAGGAATTCGCTGGCTGGAGAACCAAATAGCTATAGTGAAGCCGCCTCTCTCTCACACTGAACCCGACTTATTAGATACCCTGGCGGAATGAATGACACAGAATAATCTGCTGTGCTCAAACGGATGGGCAAAAGTGGCATGTTGTTTGATTTTTCCCGGACAAACAGAGCAGTCCTCTAACTAAGGGGGCAGTTCTCAGTTGCGAAACTCGAGCACAGCGTGAAGGACTTCGGGCCCCTGTGACACCACACCTTAGCGATGGGCTAGTCCTCACGCATACGGCAATCTACCAGCTACTACCCAGGTATACGGACGTGTTCGTAAGCATGAGAAACTGTTCCAAGCTGTACAGCCTCGTTGAGAGAATGTCCCGAACGAAAAAACGCAGGATTGGAGTTTTGTGAGCAGCAATCTGGGGTAATTCGGTTCTTTGGCTTGGAATTTCATTCTGCCTGGGTGGGTGGTCCAGGAGGTGGGCTCGTCCGCTACCTCCGTACCTCCGCGTTTCCGACCTCCGCGAGCTCCCGTCAAGAGACCCAATAAAACAACTTCCAACCAATCAGATCACGAGTCTGCACTCGCAAATCCAAACGGCCGGATGGTGTAGTGGTATCACGTTCGCCTCACACGTTCACAACATCGCTCTCCTCCTGAAAATGAGGGAGAGGCTGAGAAAGAGAAAATGTGCGCGCGAAAGGTCGGGAGATCGAAGCTCCCTTCGGTCAAAGTTTTTTTCCCCTTCTTTTTTCCCCTTCTTTTTTTCTCTTCTCTTTCCCTTGAGGGAGAATTGGGGAGGTTTTGGCGTGCATGCATGTTGTCGTGATGGTTCTGTCTTGCGCTTGTTTGTTACGCTAGCACGGGTGGTACGCCCCCCTCCCTCTCCTTTGAGCTTAGCCTCGAATAGTAGGATAGCTTACTTGTCGTTTGATACAATCTGTCCTCATCCATCTTCAAGTTTAGAGTGTCATTGAGTTTGGAATGATTAAAACTGTTGCGATAGCAGCTTCAGATAGGTATGACGTGAATAGCCTCTATCTCGGCTAATCCGGTCGAACCCGGCTACTGCAGCAAAGGTCACAGACACCAGCAAGGACATGGTGAAATCTTATTGTATTCTACTACTAGCCAGACGTAAAAACCGAGCCCCTGTCCGCCAGAGGTCTGTGCCGCTCCGGGACAACCAGGAGGCTTGAATGAAGACTTTCCTCGACAGTCCCACTTCCACAGTAGCGACGTAATTTGGTGACATGTCAGAAGCGTCTTTTCTCAATCACCACTAAACCCCGCCATGCTAATTCCCGCGCAAGCTCGCAGTTCCACCTTGGGCTATCGATCACACGTGCCAGAAATCTATCACCACCTCACCCCCCTCACCCCCCTCACCCATCCGCCCTCGGCCGCGGAGTCCCCCTAATCTCCCGCACCACCTCCCTAGAGCGCGCATTGTCGACGAAACTCAGCCCAATCAGATCCACGACCTCATCCACGGTGAAATACAGGCTCAGATCGCTCTCGAACCACAGCCAGCGGACGTCCATCAGGTTGCTCTGCAGGATCTCGGACAAGAACTTGAGGCGCAGCCAGGATGCCGCGTATTGCGCTGTCATGGGCACCGGGGGATCCTGACCGTCGTCGCCGCTGCCGTGGTTGTCGCCGAGATCCGCACCCGTATCGGGATCTGGGAGCGCCGCTTCCCCAGGAAACAAAAACAGGTCGTCCAGCGCGGTCACGTCCGCGATGAGCCCCGCAATACGATACGCGTCGTTCTGCCCGATAGCGGGTAAGTCGAGGACATCGGCGATGAGCTTGGCGGCCAGGACATCGGCCAGGGAGCCGATGGCCTGGCGCCAGGCGGACGGGGCCAGGATATCGCGCCAGTGGGCGGCGAGGCCGCGGGCCCTGGAGACGGCGCTCTCGACCTGGGCGCCGGTGGCGAGCACGGAGTCTTCGTCGTCGGCCTGGAGCAGGTTCTGCGATGTGCCTAGCAGATCGTTGAGCACGGTGCGCTGCATGGCCATTTCGGAGGCGTAGGCGCGGGCGGCGAAGGCGCGGAGGGTCTTGATGTCGTTGTCGAGACGCAGGAGGGCGATGGCACGTGGTGGGAGGTCGGGGCGGGAGGTCTGCCAGGTAGAGCTGAGGTTGGCAAGCTGTTCGGCGAGGTAGGTGGCGTCGTTGTAGAGGTACATGTTGCCGCCGCCAGAGGAGTCGAGGGAGTAGTAGTGCGGGGCGATGGCGCGGAAGATGGCGAGGATCAGGGTGGGGATGGAGAAGAGGTAGGGGGCGGATGAGGATACGGGATTTCCGGGGGAGTCAATGAGGGAGGCTGCGTCTTCGAGGATCGCGCATATGGAACGCAGGACTGGCTCGGGCATGGACGAGATGTGATAGGTTTCCCTGAATGTTAGCTCTTCTTGTGAATGCATGTCCTGTGGGGCGTCTTGGGATTGCTTTGGCTTTGGTTTCGGTTTCGGTTTCGATCGGGTAGGTGATTTCACGGGCGAGGCTACAGGTGAGTCCGCAGGGGCGTCGTCTTCCCAGCCCCAGGCCTCGGAGACATCGTCTTGATCAGCTTTGGACTTTGGACTTTTTGCCATCGTGTCGTCGTCGTCTTCTTTGTCGTTGTCGTTGTCGTTGTCGTTGTCGTTGTCGTTGTCGTCGCCCCAACCCCAGGCATCCGCGTCATCATCGTCTGCCCCGCCTATTCCACCCCCAGTTGAAGTCGAAGGTCCTTTTGGAGACGCAGCAGCAGGTTCCTCAATGCCCCATGCCCCCCAAGCGTCATTATCATCATCGCCGTCATGCTGAACAAGCGTCTTTCCACCTTTTTTCTTGCCCTCCAGCTCCTGGGCCTCGGACTTGGATAAGATTTGCATCTCAATCCGTTCCACCGGCTTAGATTCACCTAAACCCAAAGCTAGCTTCATGCGCAGCGAGTCCAATGCCGTCTCCCTGCACTTGTCTAGCCAAACCCGCGGTACATTTTTCACCCAATCCCGCAATTCATCAAGGCCCGTATAATGCATTTCCTGCACGGCTGTGCAGAAGCTCCGGGCGGAATCGACAACTTGGTGGAACTGGTCCATGTCCTTCAGAGAGACAGGGATAGCCGAGCCGAGCCACTGATTGATAATCCGGGGGATCAAGTCTGCCATCATGGTATGGGAGAGAGATTGGATCAGCTCCTCAGGTAACCGCGATGCTAGGAACCTCATGATGGTTTCGAGGTCGGAGAACAGCGAGGCGATGCTTCGGTCCGTTTGTCCAGTTAGACTGAGGGTGGGCTAGAGAAAAGAGTGTTAATAAAGTGGACTGTCGGGAGAAGATCGTAGTCAAGAGGAAGAGGCTAAACTAACACCATTCGCCGCTATCCCCGGTAACTCACTCCTGTGTAGCCATGTCCTCGGGTCGATGATGGCTTCGTCGAGGCCATGCCAGAAAAGAGCCATCCGTTGCTCGACTTGGTTGTAGGCTTTTAGGCCTATCAGGGCCTCTGATAGGTTTACAGGTTCGTCTAGAATCGAGAAAGTGTAAAATCATTGTGAGCATAAAGTCATGAGGCCAACTTGACCATACCCGTATAAGTCTGCTGGAGGAAATGGAATAATACCTGGCCAGGCATCGTGTATTTCCACCCTTCGATTCTCCGCATCGACGCGAACTAGTGAGTTCCACACATGGTCGAGCACACTGTGGATCGAGGACCGCAGTTCCGAGGCGCGCATATCCAAGATTCGCATGGTGCGACATGATTTGCCCACCGCAATCTCGTTCATAGCCGTGCGCGATTCTGAAAAAGCAAAGGCAAAAGAACAAAGTCAGGAGGATAGTCGGATAGTGGGAGGGAAGTGACGCAAGAATGATCTTGACAAAATCAGCTCACCTTCAAGCAACCGCAAGCAGTCAAGCACCTTCCTCTCATCCCTCGCCTGCTCTACCAAATCCAACATCTCATTCGCCCTCCTGATCTTCACCAACGCATCCCGGACCTGTCCATTATACCCCACCTCGCGCCTCAAGAACGCCACCTTCTCCTCCGCATCGCGGATCGTCAGCCCGGAGATCTCAGGCGCCTCCGCCCGCCGCACAATCTCGTTGGCTAGCGCCCGGGACCGATCGATGTCCTCCTCGAGCTTCTTGGCGTTGGCTACCCAGGACTCCACGTCCGGGGCCGTCTCCTCGTTGATCGTGTGGATCTCGGATTGGAGGCCGGCGCGAGCTTCATTGAGCGCTTCGAGGGCCGGCGCCAGGTCCGAGGGCGAGAGACGGTGGGACACGATGGCTTCATTGTCGGGGAAGCGCCCGTGAAGGGAAAATTCGACTAGGGCTTGTCCGATCGTAGTGGTTGATGCCGACGCGGAGGCCATCGTGGCTGTTGCGTAACACGAGCCTCTCTCGAGCTCTGCCGAGGGTCCCGTTTGTATGGTGAGCAGGGAAGAAATGGTGTCTTGACAGGGCGAACTGCCAATGACGTGTCGGGCTGTCTTCCCAGTCCCAGGTACCTCTGCGGGTATCGTGTAGAGTGATCGGGTTATCGTTATCACTTATCGTTGCTGCTTATCGCTTCTTATCTCCACGCTTGTGGATCGTAAGGCCGATGCATTCCATGCTCTGTTCTATTTTTTCGGCGCATCACCGCTGTGTTACCGTCCGCTCGACACCAGCATATCCCCGCTTCGGTCCAAGCGCGTCGCGGCAATCCCACGATTCATGCCGCGCTTACGAGCGGGATGTAGCCGCAGCCGCGAGCGCCATAACGACCATCAATTGGCGGGGTGGACGGAGTCACATCAATTCATGGGATGGATGTGCGACAAAAACCTTGAGAGGGCTGATCAGCCAGCATGGTGGGGCGGGGAGCTGAACAGTGTATACAGGACACAGTACATTCCGTAGTGGAAGTGTCCTTACATGCAGTCTGTCACTTTGCTTTCAAGTGACTGCAAGACTTGCTGGTAACAAAGCAGGTTTCCTGGTAATCTCCCGCCGCAGCTTTGCAGGGCAACAACCTTGAAGGGAAGTCTTCTTGTTTCGTTTCTCGCACCAAAAAGGCAAGTAGACAGGCATCGGGGGGGGGGGGGGTTACACGAGTCTTGGATGTGCTCTTCCCTGCGACAATCTCCCCACAGTCCATCCCCAAAACTTCCCAAGCTAAGCCGTCAATTCCTCTCGCATCTATCTAATCGTTCGGATTTCTGAGTAGCTTGACCAAGTCTTCCCCTTCTCCCCTTTCTCTCCCCTTTCGGTCGGAACCTTGGGTTTATTTTCTATCTGGTGCACACCGGCAGGATTTCCACACTCTGCCGTGCAAACCTGGTCCGTTTCTACGCCCAAACGCGGCGCAACTTCCCATGTTCGTTTGAACCCATAGAGAAAACTCAACCTACCTGCCTCGAAACTTCCCACTCACCTCCCCCATTCCGATTAGTCCCACCCCCATCCTGGCTGCTACCGTCACCCGCGTCGTCACCAGATTCCGCTCTCGTTACCATCTGCCGCATTCATCCGCCTCGTCCTTCTTCTCCAGGTACGTGTGGCGATCTCCCCCGGTTCTTCTGGCTCCGCTCTCCCTCTCCAAAATACTAGCGGCAACCTACCCTCGCGTGTATTCCGCGATTCTTCAGGGTTTTTTTTTGTTGTATTTCCCTCTTCTCCCGACCGATCCCGTTTTCATTTCGCTCTCTTGTGGGTAAATGTACCCCAACCCCTTTATCATCGGCAGATAGATGCTGCAAGCCCCCCGAATGCATTGCGTCTGTTTCTTATCGCCGTTTTTCTTTGCTTTCTTTTTCACGCTCCCTTTTTCCCTTGGTCTGCCATCTGCAGTCGCTTAAATGTGGACGCCAAAGGATTCTCCTTCTCCTCCACCAACGCCGGAAAGATTTCGCTCATGGAAGGCCAACATGGTCTGGATGTCACCGTTATGCGTGTTGGTGGTTATGGCGGCGCTGGCGATGGCTGTCGTGCTATCTGAGACGATGGATATTGCCGACGAGTAAGATCTATGACTTCCGATAGCTTGTCCCTGCCGGATTGATCAGATAGATCGGATAAATCATATGACCAGTTCAACTGTCTATCCGCTTCACGCCCGATTCACCCCTTTGCATATTTATCTCACAGTCTGCATTTGATTCATCCAGGCTAGTGTCTCTCGGGCTCATGTCACTTTTACTCATGCATCCATTGCATTCCTCGCGCTTTATTTATCCACAGATCTCCTTCACATTTTGTATCATCTTTCTCTTTTATTCATACCGCCCTTCATAACTGACTCTCTAACTCATCTAGCCTATTCAAAATCAACCTGTGGGGGGGCGTGCAGGCCAGCATGGGATCACAAGCCGGACCGACCCGGTTCCGCAAAATCCAGAGCTTCCAGGTCGACTATGCTACAGCCAACATCACTCAGTATGAGTCGGGACGAAGCGGCATGCAGGTCATCGTGACCGACCGCCCCGGCCCCAAGGTGAATGGCTACTTCACCCTGGCCACGGAAATCTTCGACGACTCCGGCGCCCCGCACACCCTGGAACATCTTGTCTTCATGGGCTCCCGCAGTTATCGGTACAAGGGCTTGCTGGACAAGGTCGCATCGCGGGCATACGGGAACACGAATGCGTGGACCGCAACTGATCATACGGCTTATACACTGGAGACGGCGGGCTGGGAGGGGTTTGCGCAGACGCTGCCGTTGTATCTTGAGCACATTGTCTTGCCCAACATGACGGATGCTGCTTGTCTAACCGAAGTGCATCACATTGACGGCCAGGGCAACGATGCTGGGGTGGTGTACTCGGAAATGCAGGGCGTGCAGTACATGAGCAATGAGCTCATGGACATCAAGGCCCGTCAGTTACTCTATCCGGAGAACGTGGGCTTTCGCTATGAGACGGGTGGGATGATGGAAGCTTTGCGCGTTCTGACCCCCAAACGGATCCGAGATTTCCACAAGGCCATGTACCAGCCGCGTAACATGTGTATCGTCATCTCCGGTGAGGTCGACCACGAAAACTTGATGCAGGTGCTGGAAAAGTTCGAGGACAGCATTCAGAACGATATCCCATCTCTGGATACTCCGTTCAAACGGCCGTGGGTAGACTCACCCCAGCCGCCGGCGCTCAACCAAACGGTGGTGGAGACGATTGAGTTTCCTGAGGAGGACGAGTCGATCGGGGACATGGTCATAGCCTTCTTCGGACCCCCCTGCACCGATTTGGTCGGATCTACGGCCATGAGCACTCTCTTGACTTACATGTGCGGATCCTCGGTTTCTGTACTGGAGAACACGATTGTGGAAAAGGAGGGCCTGGCCAGTTCCGTCAGCTATTGGCAGGATAGCCGACCCAACAGCGTCGTTTGGTTCCAGCCCACCGGGGTTGCCACGGAAAAGCTTGCCTTGGTGGAGCAGCGGCTCATTGCCCTTCTGAAGGAAGTCGCTTCCAAGCCCCTGGATATGACGTACTTGAAGGAATGTCTGCAGCGAGAGCTCCGACAGGTCAAGGCCCAGGCTGAAGACAACGAGTCTTTCTATTCTACGAATATAATTACGGATTTTCTCTTCGGCGCCCGCAATGGAACTACTCTCAAGACACTTCAGGGTCTCGGTGAATACAAGGTTCTGGAAACTTGGACGGATAAGCAGTGGCGAGATTTCCTCAAGAAGTGGATGTCGGATGCCCATCATATCGCCGTTCTTGCCAAGCCCTCGGTCGAAATGTCCAAGCGGCTCAAGAAGGAGGAGAAAGAAAGAGTAGAGAAGCGAAAGCAGGAACTGGGTCCCGAAGGTTTGAAGCAATGTCAAGAGAAGCTGGACGCTGCCAAGAAAGAGAACGAAGTCTCTATTCCCGAATCTATGCTCGAACAATGGCCCGTCCCGTCTACCGACTCGATCCATTTCATCCAGTCAACCACGGCGCGGTCTGGTGCCGCCCGCCAACTGGGCGCTCCCCAGAACAAGGCCCAGGAGGTCATCGACGCCGCTAAGCCGGGCTACCCCATCTTTGTCCAGTACGAAAGTGCGCAGACTAATTTCGTGCACATTGTCGTGCACGTCGGGACGTCGGTTCTCCCCGTTCACCTGAAGCCTCTCTACGTCATATTCGGCGACAACTTTTTCAACACCCCGGTCGAGCGCAATGGAAAGCGCATCGAGTTCGAAGAGATGGTCCGAGAGCTCGAGAAAGACACGGTCAGCTACAGCTTCGAATCTGGCTCCTGTCTTGGCGACACGGAGAGCTTCGTCATTAAGATGCAAGTGGAGCTCGAAAAGTACGAGGCTGCGATTCAATGGCTCAAGACGCTCATGTTCGATGCCATTTTCGACGTGTCACGCATCCAGACCGCTGTCGCCAAGCAGCTGGCTGACGTCCCCGAGGCGAAGCGCAGCGGAAAGCAGATGACCAGCGATGTGGAGTTGGCCATTCACAACGAGGCCTCCTCCCTCATGGTCGCCAAGCGGACTCTGGTCAAATCCGTCTACCTGCGGAAACTGAAGAAGCTGCTCCAAACGGAACCGGACACCGTCATCTCGTGGCTCAAAGAGCTGCGCAACACCTTCTTCACCTTCTCCAATGTCCGTGTCCTCGTCACCGCCGACGTGAACAAGCTCCCCGACCCCGTCAAAACCTGGGACCCGCTCTCGGAAGCCCTCGGCCCCGAGAAGTTCGAGGAAGTCAAAATGCAGCCCATTGTGAAACCCCCGACGCTGCTCAACCAAGAAGGTCGCGAACCGGGTCAAGTCGGCGCCGTCATCGTCCCCATGAGCACAATCGACTCCTCCTTCTCCGTCAGCACCGCCAAGGGTCTGACTTCCTACCTGGACCCGCGCGTGCCGGCCTTGATGGTCGCGAAGGCTTACCTCGAGTCCGTCGAGGGCCCGCTGTGGAACGCGGTCCGCGGCAACGGCCTTGCGTATGGCGTCTACTTCTCCCAGGAGATCGACGGCGGGTACAACCATTTCCGGGTGTACCGGTCGCCGCAGGCGTCCAAGTCGACGATCGCGGCGCGCGACGCCATCGCCGTCATCGCCAGCGGCGAGGTACCGCTCGAGAAACCCATGGTCGAAGGCGCCATCTCGCAGATCGTCATGCTGCTCGCGGACTCGCAGTCGACGACGGCAGCCGCGGCGGCCAAGAACTACGAGTTGGGTGTCATACGCGGGATCGACGCGGATAATTTCAATGAGGATTTGCTGGCGAAGGTGCGCGGGGTTAGCGATGAAGAGATCCGGAAGGTCATGACGGATTTGTTGTTGCCTAATTTTACGCCGGGGAAGAGCAATGTGGTTGTTTGTTGTGCGCCGCTCATGGTGGAGGTCAGTCTCTTTTCTTTTCTATTTTGCCCCTTGGTTGTTTATTTGTGATACCAAACGCTGCAAGAGTTCTGTTTCATAGAAGTTTATAATACTGACGTGCAAACAGACGCTGGAGAAGGAATTCAAAGAGATGGGGTACAAGACCCAAGTGAAGCAACTGGATGACTACAGCGACTCGTACGGCCTGGACGTGGAGTTAGGGGAAGGAGAAGGCGAGGAGGAGGATGAGCTTGAGAGTGGTAGTGGATCAGGCAGTGAAGGGTCGGAAGACGATGAGAGCGGGAGTGGATGAAGCAATGGATGGCATTATGATGGCGGTTTCCATGCGTTACAGGGAAATGGTTGATGTGATGGAAACTGGTAGGGATGTGGGTAGGCAGATAAGGGCATCGACTATCGAGGATCGCATAGAATCGATAGGGATTTAGACTATACGGAAAAAAGGGTGGAGTTGGGGTCGTTGGGTTTATATAATGGTCGAATTGAACTGGTTCAAATAATCTTTTTCTTTTTGCCTTTTCTTTTTTCCAAGGAAAGAGGAGTGAGATTGGATATGTGTAGCTGTTTGAGTATGTGTTTGGGATGGTAAAGTGGAAAGGCAATGGAGGAGATATGGGCTGTTTTCGACATGGGGTCGGGACTTGATCGGATTTGTCTACACCAGACTACTGGCGCGGGCAAGATGATTGGGATAGATGGCAACGTTGAGAATCCGGGGCGTTTCAGCGACAGACGTCGGGATGACGTGGAGATACCGGTACGTCCTCCACGAAACGGAGCAACCCTTAGAAAAGAAAGTACTGGAATGGGGAGCTTGCCCCCACCTGCTGGCGCCATCAATAGTATCGTTATGGCCCAGTCCTGCTAACGGTTGGATGAACGACTTTTTTTCTTGCGATCGACTAATCAATCGGGAAGTCATGCTTTGCTCACTCTCCAATCACACACAAAATCCTCGCAATCCTCGGTGCGGTACGGTACATCATGAAGAAACCTCATCTAACACGAAGACCCCGAAAAGTTCAAATACCTGGACTCACCCCTCGCCATCTCTCCACAACAACAACAACAACAACAACAACAACATGCAGTTCAAGCATACCCCAAAAAGGAAGATCCTAAACCAGACAGTCTAGAAATTCCCCGCATCCTGGCAATCCAACGCGTCCGCCTGGTAGTACGCGGCGTCGTCGGCAACGCTCTGCTCGGCGTCCGCCGCGTAGTACGCGGACATGTCGTTGATGTCCGCCGTAGTGGCTTCGTCGTAGGCCTGGTCGGCGTAGGCGGAGGTGTCGTATGATGTGCTCGGGTCTGTGTAGGGCGAGGGGTCGTAGGAGCTGCTGGGGTCTGCGTAGAAGGATGTGTAGTATGACGAGGCTGAGTCTGCGTAGGCTGATGTGTCGTAGGAATAGGATGGCTCGTAGGCGTCGCTGTCGTTGTTGTTGTTGTTGTTGTTGTTGGAGGTGCTGGGATCGCTGTAGTATACGTCGGATGTAGGGTCGCAGATGTTTGGGCTGCCGTTGTAGCTCCCGTCGCTGTACGAGGCCCCGTATCCGCTGGTGTCTACGGCCTCTCGAGATTCTGGAGCGGCGGAGGAATTCTGTACCTGTTGCCCGTAAGATGGGTTGTCTGGGTAGTAGGTCGACGAGCCAAACGCGGTATTGCCGTGTCCGGCTCCAGGCTGCAGGTTACTGTATGAGAAGTCCGAGTGAGACGTCGAGCTGTCAACTCCGTATTGTTGCGGCTGTTCATTCCCGCGTGACGAGCCACCATAGCCATTATACGCCATTGAGGCAGGATTGAGCGCAGGTCTCGGAGGCGGCATACTAATAGGCCTCGGAGGCTGTCCCACAGCAACAGGTATACTTGGCATGGAAGCCAAGCCCGGGCGAACCGGCTGACCGTGGCCTGCTACCGGAAACGGGGGTCTATATTGAGACGGAGCTGGGGATGTCGGGTAGGCGTCTGTAGCGTACCCCTGAGGCGGATACTGAGCCATTGGAGCCGGGGCACTCTGCAAACTACCGGTGCCATTGCAATGTCCGGCTTTCTGCGGCCCCGG
>JAOYMO020042140.1:0-12190 GCA_025802455.2 Iodosphaeria phyllophila
GCCTTGAACATTCAGCACACCATTGATGCTATGATAGGTACCATGTCAGTTCCTCCCAAGTACACGCCCCATGGTTATTCCGTATTTTATCATCTCTCCCTTCTTAAGATATAGACCACGTCGAATTCGTTGTGTGCCACTTCTTAAATCAGCCTTGAATGTTGTGCTGTGTGACTACAGGGAATGTCGGCAGTAAGACTGGGAAAACCGTCAAAGATGATCAATAAGAACTTTCTCCCCGTTCTTGAGAGACTTGGTTTATTACACACGTAAACGACTTCTCGTTCGAACTTTAGATATAGCATACGGTCTGCTCATTTCCTGATTTGAGACTGTGACTCTCTAATCTCTGTTCGTCCTGCAAGCAACACGCGCCGGGATGAAGCTGTTCGCCTCAAGTCTCGATATGTGTGACAATGATGATGGTGCGACGGTCTTGCACATAGGTATAGAATAGGCATCCCATGATTTTATTCTGGTTTGTACAGTCTATTTCTTGGGCTCGCGTTTCTTGCAGCGCTTGGTCAACCTTGAATTCCTAACAATCAGCACGCATAAAGCTCAGGAGAATGGGACTTCGATTTCTCCTAACAGAGTAAATCCAAAGAAGGATGCTTTACTGCCCCAGGGGATTGCCAGGCGAACTTCCAGTCGAACCGGAAGGGCGCATCGAGCATTGCCACGATGTGATGCGAAAGCCATTATCACGCTTCGCTATCATCTTGGTAGGCCGATTCCTCTCCCAGAACGTGCACCAGTCTAAGTTCCAGGAGAAAAGCAAATAAAGTGCGTGCATTGCCTAAACCGCAAGCTCGTCAAGGCATCCATTAAAACTCGCGGTCCACAGTACCGGCGACACTGCCGTGCGTCGGCCTACCGGTACCAGCCCATAAGTACGCAAACAAGTGGGATACTTTCAACCAACCACTAGGCCTTCCTGCCCAGTTGGTCTAGTGGTTGGGGTTGAGCCGATCGGAGTAAACAGTCGTCCGGGACTGTTTCGTAGGTACACCCGGAGAGGTCACGCAGAAGGCGTCCAAGTCGGGCGCTTGGTCTGGTCAAACTGCGCAGCCGAGGGCTCTCCCGGTGTTCTGAGCTTTTTGCTATTTTCATCGTCGGATTCTATTTTCTTCTTCTTCATCCTTCTCCTTTCACTGAATAGAAGAAAAATCTATTTTTTTTTCTGGTGATCCTCGTAACTTGTCCTCGTGCAGTGCAGGCTTTTGCTGCTTCCTATTGCTGTGGTGGTCGCTTGGGGATTGAAGGTGCAGCGCTACGATGGCGACGTTGTTGCCTGGACTTCCTCCGTCTTTCTCCAAAGGTACTTGCTTGATTTTGGTAAGATTTGACACTGGGAGGTAGCACGTTCGAACCCACGGTGATGCACTCTTTTTGTAATTTCTTTTCCTGGCAGCTTGGTGGTGTACTTGGCCACTCTCAAGAGGAGCGACTAGTCCCCCCTTCCAATTCCGCTGTTGATCTTCGCTTGCATCTGTCATGCTTTTTCTCTGGCACATTTGCGTGCTTGCCCATATCTTGCCCCATGAAAGGACGGATGTCTTGATTCTACTGCCATCGCCCACCCGTGCAATGCTACTACGGCAAGTTGGCTGGAAAGTTTCTTCATTAGCAGAGTGACCGCACCTGCCGACGGTTTTGCGATCACATCCAAACATTTCTCCTGCAGAATCGTGGTGAAACATGTCTAGATCAGGGGATAAGTGATGAGAGATAAATGGAAAAGGCATAACCAGTTGGAAATCAACTCGCTGTCTTAGGTCTATCCGCCTGAGGGTTTTCAAGCCGCACATGTGGATCACGGGCGCACTCATTACAGCCACATAAGTGCTTCCAAGGCATTCAATCAGATAGAAAGGGGGGGATTGGTGTCCCGCAGCGTTTGAGAACCGAGGCTCTGCATTGCAAGCCCATTCGGCTCATGCAATAACCTCTAGCTCCGGGATCCCAAGATGTGCTTTCTGATATGCTAGCAATATTCACATGATGCCGTAATTCAACCTTGTTTCTTAAACGTTTGTGTTGATATCACAAGGTGCGGTCTGCATAGGCGCAAGAGCAAACTAGTGGTTGTATTTGGAAGAATAGTGAAGAAGACGAAGAAGAAGCAACAGCAAGCGATCTACAGTTGCGCCCCAGTATATACTCCCCCCAGCCGTGGGTAAACCCACCCCGTCAGCCTCCGCCCTCTCTATCAATCAGGGAGTGCGAATGCTAAGTGATCCTTACGTATAAGTCTTATTCGAGCATTGTCTCCAATTGACCTTCCTATCGAAATCCCAGG
The DNA here is from genome assembly GCA_025802455.2 of Iodosphaeria phyllophila. Classification (NCBI taxonomy): domain Eukaryota; kingdom Fungi; phylum Ascomycota; class Sordariomycetes; order Amphisphaeriales; family Iodosphaeriaceae; genus Iodosphaeria; species Iodosphaeria phyllophila. The sequence continues at coordinate 2,303 of JAOYMO020042140.1, forward strand.
CCGTATCACACCTGACGCGCTCTATACTCCGTGGGGACACAGTTTGCTGTTCTCCAGAGGTAGGGTTGGCTGTCCAAGTCGTGGGTTTATCCGGTTTCGCCGCCCAGATAGTAATACTTTGATCTTGCATGCTTTCGTGGCCTCCCGTTATGACGGGTGTAGACAGCGATACTATTGTTCTCACAGTATTCCGAGGAGCCTTCCCCCATCTCGAATGGTACCCGCCTTTTCTATTCGAAGGACACGTTGAATCTCACGACGTATCAGGGACCGATCTGATACTTGAGATCGAACCCAATCACCGTCCAAGGAAGAGCCGCCCGGCATAATGTTATGCCTTGCTGAGCAAGTCCCGTCCCCGCCCCGTGGCCGACTTCCTTACGGCGCCGCAGTCCTGATCACACCATCTCGTTCACGTTATCATTGAAATTCTGATCATTCTCGTAAATCTTAACAATAAATCCACGACAAACCTCAACTCTGCGAGATCGAACGAGAAGGACGAGCACTGTATGCTAGAACCAAACCTTAATTCCCTTCCAGTCTCTTCAAAAGCTTTCCTAACGGCTATTACCATTAAACCTCCGGACTCATGACCCGAGAAACTGCAATATTGCGTTGACTTGATCTACTCCAGCCTAAGCTTGAGTAGAATGGAGTTACCCATGTATTGTGGTCCTTGTTCCAAAGCCGATTCTATAGCCAACATGGCAAGTTCCTACCGGAACCCCCCAACAACCCGATAGGCTCATAACCACAGTGCAGGAGATCATCGATTAAAGGTGGTGCCGATGGTGTTACCTAACCGCAAATTTGGCGCGACTTTATTCCAAAAGCCCCCAATCTGAGATATTTCCCCTGTACTTTTAGGTGATTGATAAGGCCAATCATCTGTCTCCTCGCCTTGGCAACGGTTGGAGTCTGTCCTGACGAAAGGATGGTTGGGGTTGTCCTCATCGCGAAGGCATCACAGATGTTGACCGGGAGCCAGGAATCTCGGTCTAACTTTGGGTTAGCTTTATTGGACTTATCGAACAATTCTTGGTGTTGGTGGCTTTCGGTACAGCATCATGCCATGGCGGGTCAGCAGCCACATATCGTACAGCGTTGATGAGCCACCCGTCCGTTTTGTTATGAAGCCATGACATTCTCTTTTTGGCCGAATCCCAGAGTTTGAGACAGAGCTCGAACGATCATACCTCCTTCCATACTGGTACGGTGTTGGCGACTCAACATAATTCGCACAACCTTCCTGGTGTTAGAGAAGCATTCAGGTCACAGGGTGCGAGTCGTTGCAAGCAACCCATATTGTGAGCGGCGCTTCCCACGACCTTGTACCTCCATATCACCGGGTTGAGCAAGACTTTCTCCCTACGCTTCGCTCAGGTTACGAACACACCGGCTCGGTGGCCCGCAGATGTGAAGCCAAGTCTTGTCGTCCGCACGAAGTCGACGATCACAAAAGTCTGGCTCCGCTTCCATATATATATGTCAATCCTCAAGATTTGCACGAGATCTCGGCATATCCTATGTGGCCAAGGCAAGACAAGCCAAAGCGCTTGACTGCCTGTTCGAGGGATAGAAGCAGTTCTCTGTACGCGCAAATGGCTGGGAGGGATGCCGGAGGAGAGCGACCGTCTGCACTAGGCTATGTTGGTTCCGGGGGTTTCCTGGTTTGGGTGAGTTCGGCAATAGTATCCGCCACGAAGCTCACGTGGACCGAGTCCAATACTTGCAGCCACCGTCTACCTCTTTGTAGTCAATTTCGGCTCAGATTTCTGCACGGGCCGCGGTTGTCTCTGGCGCCGACATCTGCCCGGCCATGTTCCCCATCATAAGATGATCGTATATATAGCCTAAGCATTCCAGAGAACAGCTCAGCTTGTACGGTTTATTATTTGGAATTCCAGCAGTTCAAAGGTCGCCGGCTTCCTTCAACCTCTGGCATGTTGAAAGGTGGATGGAACGGGGTTTTTGAGAACTCGGTACGAATGAAATGCCCCAGATTTTGACTTCGTACACGGCCGGGAGAGTATTATCCATTCCATGAACTAACTCCTCTTCCCGGTCAAGTGGACCATGGGTAATTTGGATCTTCCAGAGCTCCTCCTGATGGGTTCTCAACTCGATGACGTTTAAGACGGTGCGAGAGGAGATACCGTATTGCACAAGCGAGACTTGTATTCATTCATTTTGGGAGAGGCTAGGCTGGTAATATCTGTATGACAAAATAGTACTGTATGGAAGCCCAATTCAGTCTGACAACCAGGAGAATTCGCCTGTAGGTACAACACTAGTAGTTGCACCGTCCAGTAGCGCACCAAGAATCGAGACTGTGAACCGTAACAGAACACAATTCTCAATGAGCCCAGGAACGAAAATGGAGTTGTGATGAGAGAAGAAGGAAACCCCCTTTACAAGCGACCATTGACTCAAACACTCAGAAAGCGGTGTCCCATGGCAGAATTCGCATGCAATCGGCAAACCTGGTGGTGTGTGTGAATCATCCCCACCAAACACATGAATTGAGTCAATCCCTCCCCATTTCCGCTCTCACAAAATCACAACGGTCCTCGCACGTGCGCTCGCGGACATGCAAGGGCCCGGAAGCATCCCCGCCCGCCATCGACAAGGAACTCACCCGGCCGGAACGGGTAAGGTGCCAATCCCTCCCGGCGCGGAATGAAAGCAAGCATTCCCCATGTCCTCTTCTTCTTCCCTTGTCGCGTCGCGTCACCCTGCGCGCCACTTTCGCGATGCGCCCGGATGCGACGAGTGGTGCTTTCAACTTTACCCAGCCACTCCTATTTTGCCCGCGTGTTTCTCTGTCTGGCATGCATCCGGAAACAGCGCTGTTTCTTCCTGTTGATCTTCGTTTTCTTCGTTTCTCTCTCTTTTCGTTTCCTTTTATCAATCGCTCATTTACTCGAACCTGTTTAGCTGCTGTCGAAACTGAACACCCCCGCGAATTGTGGTCCGCCAATGCGATTTAGCTTGTTTAATCCATCATCGAATTCCGAGCTCTTGATCAAAGATTAATTACGACGATCGCTCCCCTCGAGAAACTAGCCGCCCCTATCGTGCAAATTATATATCGCTTTATTCTTGGTCGCGTCACCGTTAGCTAATAGGGCGCAAAAGCCCATCCATACCTATCACTCGGGTTGACTCAAGCCCAAATCGCATCCCAGAGTTTCAAACCGGAGGACTCCACTCTCGCTAGCACTGCACTACTGGTCGATATCACTATCTTCACGCCACAGCAATGTCAGGGCGGCGCTCGGGCGCCAGCCCCGCGAGGGGGCGAGGGGGGCCATCTGGAGGGATAAGGAAGAGCGGCGGGAGGGCAAGCCGTGCATCAGCAGTAGAACGTGAGTAGGCAGACGACAGACGGAAGTGCAATAGCAACGGCAAGTGTGTTGGTTAACATATCTGCGCGCGCACCACAGCCGGCGATCCCGTACCAGCCAAGAAGCGAAGGCGCTACAGACCGGGCACGTTAGCACTGCGGGAGATCCGGAAGTTCCAGAGCGGCACGGAACTGCTGATGCGGAAACTACCCTTCGCACGACTGGTGAGCCGGCCCCCGTGGAACGGACATAGCTATCCATAGAAAAAAAGAAACGGAAGCAAATCTGGAAACCAAAGTCTAATCCACTCCCCCACAGGTCCGAGAAATCTGCCTCATGTACATGGGCCCCTCCATGGATCTCCGGTGGCAATCCCAAGCCATCCTCGCCCTCCAAGAAGCCGCCGAAGCCTTCCTCGTCCACCTGTTCGAAGACACCAATCTGTGCGCCATCCACGCCAAGCGCGTCACCATCATGCAGAAGGATATCCAGCTAGCGCGGCGGATCCGCGGTGTTTGGGGCGGTATTGGCTAAATCGGATGATGTGGAGAGAGGAAGTAAAAGAAAAGAAAAAAGAAACGGAAGAAAACACGCTTGTAGGGAAATAGTGTGGGAAGGAAGGATTCGAATGGGTTACTTGATAATCTTTTTGACCATGTTTTGGGTGCATCTCATCAGTAGCGGATATGGTGTTTTTTTTGTTTATTATGGGGTTGACGGGAGTGAGTGTCCAGGTCTAATCCAGCCGCCTCGACGCCCACCTTCCAGGTTGCCCAGCTCGGCTAGGCGGGACGTTTTGCAGCAAAACGTCGGTAGCATTTGCACCTGTCAATGTGCTCAGCGGACAAGTACTGGAAAGGAAAGGAAAGGAAAGCCGGGAAGGTCCACACCAAGAAACATGCGAGGAGGAAGCATCGTGGCCGGAAGCATCAGCAAGCACTGGGCGTTGCGGGGAGCGGGTTAGGGCGAGTGGGGGCATGGTGGCTTTGATTGCAATTCCACCTATGAACAATTTAATCCCGTTGGGACCCGTATCCGATTCGCTAGCGTGACGGGACTTCTGATAGTGGCTCGTGACTGATGTGCGAGGGCGTGAGAGAATGCGATGAGTCTGCGCAACTCTTGCCATTGGTTGAGTATAGATAAGTAAAACATGCATGAAAGAAAACAAAGAAGACATCATAGATCGCAACAACCTTGAAGACGGAATCAAAACCAAACAACCCAAAAACAATAAACAACCCCCCACCGCTCCGTCCCGTCTCGCCTCGTTGCTGCTCTGCTGCATAGCCAGACACATTGACTGACGCAAGACCCAACCTGCAAGCGCCTGTCTTTCTATCATATCCTTCTGATGATTCGCACTCAGGAGATAGGTAATTAGTGTATGTGACTGTAACTGCCATGTAGCGCACAGGCTGACCTCGGTTGAAAACAGTTCCTACGATATCCCTTGCTGCGCTGTCCACTCAGGAAGAACGATTGCCCGTCTCGCTGCACAGCCTCGGTGCTAACCTTTGATGCAAGCAGAGGTACCAGTAGCAAACGTAGCAAAGGGGCAGAGCAAGACATAGAGACACGAAAGCGTGATTTCAGGAGACAGTCCCGCTGCAAAATACCCAGCTCATCGAGCAGGAGAAAACAAGGACGAATGCATTTCCTAGGTAGCTGAGCCGTATCGTCGTCTGCCCCCACGATTCAGTCACGATCGACGTTCCTGTTCCCCTAGTCTGTAGACCAATTTAGACTTCATAAAAATATTGCGTGAAGGGGGGAGAAACGTTCGATTCCACATCCAGCGTGCGTGATACCAACCAAGCACATCTGTAACGCGGAACTTCACATCCTCCAACTACAGTCCCACCCCACCCCCATCTCCACATCCCCCGATATGGAATAAACCACAAACCATCGCAACCTCTCACCACCTCACTCACTCGCATAGCGGCGAGACCTGTAAAGCTCAAAACAACGCGCAACTGGGTATATACGCAGACCAAGCCAAAGCACATCCACTCTCTACCCCTCCCCCCGGTCCGTCTTGACAAGATCCAACCAAACCCTGTCGCAGAAGCAAGCAATGGTAATACCGAAAAAAGCACAACCAAGACTCCACGCTTCCCTTCAAATGAATCCCTTGGGTATTTTGTCTTCATCCCTTGTCAAGTCGAGTCAAGCCAGCATATTCGTTAACCCCCCCCCCCCCCTCTGCTGGTACGGTTTTCCTTGCTCTTTGCCATTCTTATAGTGATCGGATACCTTCTCTTCCATGCATGCATGGCTGGTTGGCTGATCGGTTCGTGGACATCATACTATGTCTAACAAAAACTCCGGTGATGTTGTGGTGGGAAAAGAAAATAAAAGTAAGAGTTGAAAATGCGAAAGCAAGCGAGAAGAAAAACATCATACCGACGATGATGTAATAATGTACAAGAAAACGTATCTTAAGGCTCCGAATATGTGACGTTCGATAAATGTTCAAAGCTCTCCGCCAATATAGCAAGTCCCTATTATGGGGAGGAAATATATGGGATCGCAGTTCAAGGCTTGAAAACTGCAGTTCGTGCCGTCATGCATGAAGGAAGATCATCATAGAATATCTCATCCCATCCTAACGAGCCAACCCTCCGAAGAGGTGTGCGAATCCAACCTCCCGCATGGAAAAAAATTGGTCGTCATGGACATCGGTAAAGATGTAATATCTGCGTGATCTTTATTCATGCCGTCGTCACCGGGGCTGCAATTACCGGGGAACCTCGTCCGTGTCCAATGTGGTGGTAATAATATCTATTAAGCGTTATGTCGTAAAATCGTAAAATGCGATCGATGGACGATGTAAGGAGCCAACAATGAGTGGGACTGGGTTGTGTATAGAAAGTCGCCTGGGAGACAAGGCGCAATTAGGTTTAAAGGTTATGATGTTGTTTGTTGGTATGTTCGTTGATCGTATGCGAGAGGATCCTCGGACTCATTACTCTTTTATTATTCGATAGATCAAGTTTGTCCCCAATTCCACTGCTTGATCCCCACATAAACCAGCGCCGCGACGGCACCTAAAATTAGCAGTCCCACCACAGACATGCACCGGTTCACAGTGCGCCACCATCTTGCGCTGTAGTGCTTAGCGTCCTCGAACTCGACGCCCAAAGAGTTTCGCGGTGGCCCGAATTCTTCATCGGGGTTGCCGAACATGGTCCTGCTGTTGTCGCGTTCGAACATCTCTGGGGAGGGTTTAGGAGGGAGAGGTAGGAGAGCGCCGATCATCCAGGCTAAATGGTTGTTTTGTGAGTAGCTGTTGCTTATTTCTTTGCTTTGGACATGGGATGAAGGGAGATGCCCCGCGAGAGAGTGAGAGAGCGAGAGAGAACGAAAAGAAAAAAACATACCAAAAGGAAAGATGAAGCCTAGAGCAAACAGCACAATCTGCAAGTTACGTCGGCCAAAAACGCCATTATCTTGCGACCAGGTCACGGAGGGTGGTTGCCAGAGACTGTACCGGCTCGCTCTTCGATCGGTATGTAACTGGGGAGTCCGGATACTGCTGGCAACTTTGTGAACGCCACGGCGGATACTCCTGAGCCGACCATGGGAGGGCTCAATAGGCATGTCGTCATGGCGAGGACGAACCTCACGTGGCCTTCTCCGCGGGTTGACCACCTGGGCATCGTCGGGCGATGTTGAGTTGGATTCCGCGTCCCAGGCGCTACCAGGTCGGGAACTGCCAGGTCGGCTGTCGGCTGCATCTGATCGCAATGAAGCACCAGTGCCACGGAGCCAGGGCCTTTCACCGCTGCCGTAGTAGAGACTATATGCAATGAGTCAGTACACAGTGTGAATGAAGCCTCTTATTCGTGTGCGCAAGTGCGGGCCGTCGCATTGCATACAGAAAACTTACCGTGCCCATGTAGGGATGCTAGCAGGCGTCAAGCTGTTACTTCTCAGCGAAGTGCGCGAGGAAGAAGTTCTCAATGAAGTTCTCGAAGACGACGAACGCAAACTCCGATCAGACTTTTTTTGCAGAACCCGCGGTAACCGACTTCGCGAGCCTTTATGTTGAAGACCCTGCAAATCCGCAATGCCATCTCCGTGCTCGTCGTGGTCACGAACGATGCGGCCAGGCGAAGGTAGTTCCCCCGTCCCACGCAAATACGCAGGATTGGGTTGGCGCGGGCCACTAGACCCTTCTCCTTCCGCTTCCGCTTCCGCTTCGATCTCAGCGTCAAGATCGAGAATCTCGGCCGTGGCAGAAAGCGAGGAAACACTAAGGACGAGGCGACTGGAGCGGCTGTCCCTGCGAGGAGTGCCGACGGTGGACTGAGATAGGGCTCTAGAATTGCGATCGCTGCCCTCGGACTCGGACATGACCGTCGAAAGTTGGGAACTCCATATGTGCGGATGTTCCTCCATTCGGGCTCTTCTTGGCGGGATAGTTCGTGGTGGTCTAGTTTCCGTTGCCCATGAGGAAGAGGCTTCTCGTAAGGATGAGACGGAAGGAGTGTTGGCGTTAAGTTGTATTACGTTTGGGCTATCAGAAGAGACCGAAGGGGTTTCGGTGATGACGCTAGAAATGGTAGAGAACGAATGCGCCCGGCTGTGGCTGTGAAGCGCTTCTCTGCGCTGGGCTTGGGCTCCCGATACGAAATGTTCATTAGCGTTGGAGTGACGTCGTCTTCGTCGCCCAGTAGTATTCAAGGGCGCGACTCGAAGGCTTTCCTGTGAGTATTGGCTATGGAGAATCAGACTATCGCTGGAGTATTGGTGCCGCGGCCTGCGAGGAAGAGTCGCAAAGGATGAAGATCTTGAATGAGTTGCAGTGCCATCGCCGTACACTATAAAATTCCGACTGCCAGGTGAATCCAACTCAAGTCCGTGTTGTCCGTGTTCCGGATATGAGACGGATCCTGGTGGGGACGACTCTCCAAGCACTCTATAATTAGAATCCGAATAATTAGAAGACGGCGTAGTAGCTTCCAAACTACCGCTTTCCCATTCTGGCAGGGGTGGGGAGCTGCGACCAATAACCTTGTAGTTAGTCGACCGTTCCAGCGTCGCTTGTGATTGGTGCGAAAAATCTGAGTCAAAAGAGTTTTTGGCCAGAACCGTTCGCGAACTCTTTCGCGACGGTGTCTGAGGTTCTTGTGGCCGCAGAGTCGGCAACGGCGGCGGAGATGAGTCAGTTGCAATTGCGAGTGCCTTGCCTTTTCCTTTCAGATCGGGGGTGGCCACGACTTTTCGAAGCCCACCCGTCATGCGATAGTTCCATGGAGAAGAATCAGTCGCGTTTATGTTTTCGTCATCAGCACGGTCAAGCCCTGCTTGGGATGAGCTAGGGTAGGTGTGGTCCGCTGCAAGCGGAGAACTGGGCGGCGAGCTGAGCTGATTATCTCCCCTATCGCTGGAAACCTCGGAAATGGCTTCTTCATGCGTCGTGCTGAAAGTAGTGTCCTTAGTGGATTTTGCAGATTTAGTAGATATAGCTGTGGACCTGGTTCGGCTGCTCGAGGCTGTTTCGTTTGATGGACGGATCCCTGTCGGCTTGAGAACGACACTAAAAGTTTTGTCCGAATGCACCGATATGACATTTTCCCGACGCGAACGAGGAACGTTATGTCCCGACCATTCTGGCGATTCACTTTCCTGTTCCTCTTCACGCTGTGGCATCGGTAGTGGTGGTTGCGCCGAGTGAGTGTCCGCATGAATTGAAGCGACATTACCATCATTTGAGACCCTGCGACGTACAGGGGTGCGTGGGGACAAAGGCCGGCCAGCGCCAGTAGAATCATGCGCCTGTCTCCCTTGTGAAACTGGTCTGCCATCTGCCTTTCTGGGCGATTTTGGTCGTGCCGTGGACGTAGACCCAAAATATGAACCTTGGCCTCCCTGCGAGATTCGTGAACCTCTCCATTCAGATGGTGATGGCGTAGATTTGCGCAAGTCGGTGTAATGGCTACCCGCAGCAGCAAGTTGCGCTTCGGGTTTGATATTTTCGATGTCTTCATCAGCCTCAGGATCAAGCCGAGGAGGCGTGTATGGAACCAGCCGAATACCAATCCTGTTGCTTTCCGAGTTTGTCCTGTCGTGTAACGGTGTTCTTCGCGCCATAGACGACGACGCCGAATCTGAACCTGATGAGGACGGCATTTTCCCGCAATGCAGGCCAATCACCGGTTCTCAATCCCAAATCCCACACGTGAATTGCGTTTAGAATATCATGAGCTCATCAAGATCGCGTAGCTAAGCTCATAGCATGCTCAATCCAACCGGCCTCTCAAATCTCCAAACTGCGCCCTGGGAAACCGCTCAATCTCGATTAGGTGGAAATGTTTCGAGCCGTCAACGGATACCATGAAATGGATGAAACGAGTAATAGTGGATCCAGCAAGGAAAACGAAGTTGCCCTCTCATAAACTCGGTTGGCCGAGGAGCATAATCGTAAAACGTTTGAGCAATATTGTAGTCGTGAACAGACGTGAAGCCGATGTATCCAATGCCAACAAACTCCCCAAAAAAAATTAAAACAGGCGTGAAAATGCTCAAG
>JAOYMO020042309.1:0-12186 GCA_025802455.2 Iodosphaeria phyllophila
ATCTCGAACCCACCCCCACTACCCCCTCCATTTCTCCTAGGAGATCCCGGTTCCCCAAGACACATCAAATTCTTCACGCTCAACTTGTAGTGCGTGACGCGAGGTTAGAACGCAAGTGCCGGAGATAAGAACCATCCATACTGTTGGTCATGCTATAGCGCACTGCAGTAGTACTACAGAACTGTTCTGTACGGGTTGAATTGGCTATGGCATACACGATGAAGATGAAGATGAAGATGAGAAAGTATGAGTGGGCAGACCCAAATACTTCTAGGCGGTGAGCCATTGTGCCATGCAGGTCCATATCCCCGGACGCATCCAAGCGAGGGTTTTGTCGTTGCTGATATTGAAGAGACTTGGTGGTTGAGCCGATGGCGGTTTACTTGTCCAGCTCCACCATCTTTGTAAACCTGGTTGATGGACGATTGATTCATGGATCGTTTACCTAGATACCTCACCAGGGTGAATCTGTTTCATGAATCACATAAGTTACCAATGAAATATTTAATATCGCACTAAAGATTACATCATCCGAGCGAGCCTCTAGTTCCTGAGCCAAGTTTTACAGTCATTAGAGCGCCTAGACACTTCTATGATGACAATTAAGAATAGATCAAAACCCTAACACAACCCCCAGACGATCGTACTTCAGTCCCTTGATTTGATGCAGCTCAGCCAGTGAAGCGCACATCGTCTAAGCATTTTGGATAGAGGAGCCACGTTCGAGGGTGGCAATGCTCCTTTTCCCTCTTGCTCCCAAACCACCCAGTCTGCCAGTCCTGTCGTACCCGATGATATCATGAACATGACCGCAACCCCATACAAAACACCTGTGCAAATTTACCCATCCTCAGCACTCGCGTCTCTGAAAAGAAAGCCCAGCTATTCCAGCAACCCAAAAAGTTGAAAACGCCATCCATCCATCCATCCATCGAGGCGGCGAGGATGAATCGTTCCGCCGTAAAATACCCCGTGTCTCCTGATTCGCGGATCCAGTGACCGCTCTCGGATGGCGCAGCGTTGGCGACGTCCCCGAGAACCTGCAGCCCACCCTTGCCAAACATCGCATCGCATCCCATCCAGCCGGTGAAATGTGCAGCCATTGGCGCACTCTTGGGCATGGATGCCTAAACAACCTTAATGTTTCTCTTTGTGGTTCATCCGAGAAAATAAACATCTGAAATGGCGGCAGCGCATTCCTTGCGCGACGCCTGGAATGTGTGTTTTCACTGTGCTTGGGAAGGGAATCCTTGTTTACTGTTTCTCACAAGCTGCTATACATTGGAGGTAACTTAATCACAGTGGTGATCCTTGCAACCTTGTGTGAGAACTCGGAACGGAGTATTGCAACAGCAATGTTCTCGCAAGCAAACATGGGTCAGTGAAGTGTATTTTTTTCTTCGGGATAGCAGACGTTAGCAGCAGTACAGCTACCGCCACGGCCGCTGCAGCCGCAAGCGCGGCACGATCGAACTGCATGTGTTGTTCACCCATCTTTGCGCTCGCCCTGGTCTCCGAACCCACCTTCACCATACTGTACCGGTAGCCGAGCCGTCCGCACTGTCCTGGACCTGTCAAAAACTGTCCGCTGTGGGGCTGCCCAGAGATTTAAGGTTTCCTGGCATCGAATCCCCCCGGAAAACGATCTTGGCCGGCTAGCGAGATTGCTCCGCCTTGCTGAAAGGAAGGAAGAAAAAAAAAACGAATCCTCTTTGCGAAGAACGCGAAAGGAGTAATCTAATAAAAGTCAACCCAGGGACAAGGAGGAGGCAACACGCAATGTCTCACAGGCTCGGTTCTCAGTACGGTTTCTGCGTTTAAGCGCTCTGAGCTTGCCTGCCTGCCTGCCTGCCTCCCCGCTTGCGGAATTCAAACTGCCTGCCTGGTCTGGTCTGGCTTGGCTAGGCTGGCGTTTTTGGTTGGGGTTTGTTTGCCTTTCCTCGCTCCCCTGCATTGCATTATTGATTGCATCTTCGACGCCGACACCATCCACGAAAAGAACTTGGACCTGAAGCTATACCGCGTTCGGGTTTTTTTTGTTTGTGAGTTTTCACCGCGTCGTCTTTTCGTCGACCCGTTTCTTGAGGCTTCAACCACCTTCTTTTTCTAGTGCTGTTTTGTTTTGATTTCTTCCGCATCGAGTTACGACACGCATTTCGTCGCGCGTCGCGCATTTTTCCCCTCCTAATTTCCAGTTTTTTTTTCTTCTCTCTCTCTCTCTCTTTCCAAGGAAAAACGATATCGCGCCGCATGCTCCATCCTTCGTGCACTTCGCAAGACTCTACAGTACCTATCCTACCTGCCCTAATACCACGCGTGGCGCCGCTTTCCAATCCCAAAATCCGAAGTCGCTGCGCCGGACCGAAACCTAACCTTCGCACGTCCGTTCCTGCAATGGCCCCGCACGCTAGCCCATCTCCTTGACAGTGGTTGCCGCAAGTGAAGGGTTTTCTTGATCCTCAGCCAACGCCAGATTCGAGCGGCGTGTGTCAGAAATCCGACCAACTTGACAGATCCGGCCCTCGCAAGCCAGGGGGAAGGACAAAAAAAAGAAGACGGAGAAGAGCTTGATGTAGCCTTGGGAGGCTGTGGCCATGGCTGACGGTGGTGAAAGCAGAATCAGTACCGGTCGCAACGGACCGTTAGAGGATGATATTTTGGCGTATAGTCCGATAACGGCGAACGTGGCGCCGTTGAAGTGCTGCTGCGGCTCATCTGAATGCGTCTACTTGAAGCATAGTTGCTCGGTGCTGGAAAGCGTAGAGAAGGACGTCCACACTGCGGCGCGGCTTGGGCAGGTATGTGCTATGCTGTGTTATGCTGTGCTATGCTGTACTATGCTGTGATGTGATGTGATGATGATGTGGGTGGTGGATGAGATGAGACAAGAGAGGAGTGATGAGCCGTCTGTGCTTGGTTGATGAAGCAGATTGCACAAGGTGTGTGGCTTGCTGTGGGCCCCCTGGAAGAAAGTGACCTCATTCCTTGTGTGATGGAATGAGGTTTCGGATTTCTAGTTTTTTTTCTTGATGTGGAAGAATTTCCTTGAACTCCTGTGTATGAATTCTTTGTGTTTCGAGTATCGAATACTTACCGGTTGGGTGTCTTACAGGCTTTGCTGGCCCGTCACGAGGCGTATATGGCGGATGCGGAGCGAGATCGAGCGGAGTTGAAAAGCAAGATCGAACATCTCGACATGGACAACAAGGAGCTGGAGGCCCAGAACGCGCGGACGATCGAGGAAAACCGCGACCTCCTGGACCAGCTCGAGGGGCTCAACACGACGGTAGTAGACTCGGAGGCGCGCATCAAGTCGCTCGAGACGACGCTCTTGTCATCGCAGCAGATCATACGGAGACTGGATTCGGAGTCGCTCAGGGCGGACGTGCTGGAGAGGGAGGTGTCGTACTTGGAACAGGAGCAGGCCAACCTGCAGAATAATCTAATCAACACACACGAGGAGGCACGCACGGCCATTTCACGATGGCGGAGGGCGGAGCGAGGCATCAGCGATCTCCAGATGCAGCTGGAGCGCATTGAACGCGAGTCTTTGGCGGAGGAACAGCGTCATGCCGAGGTGGTGGAGAGGATGGAGAAGCAGAGGGGGATGGAGAAAGAGCTGAACACGGCCGCTGGACGGTTGAAAGGAGCAGCAGCCGCTCAACAATTGCATCAACAATTATTGCTACAACAGCAGCAGCAGCAACAGGGCACTGGTAACGGCAACGGCACAGGAAACGGATCGGGCAATAACAGCAATGGCAGCAATAGCGTGGTGTCGCATTTTGTGCGCGATCTACTGCAGGACAATGCAAATCTGTCCATGGGGGTTACGGAGTTGCGCGAGATGTTGATGAATTCACACGATGAAATTCAGGTCTTGCGGGAGGAACTAATTTATCATCAGCCCCAAGAAAACGAAAACGTGGGAGATTTGGGTTACAATAATAGTAGTAGTGGTAGTAGTAATGATAAGCCGGCAGCTACGACCTTGAGGACTGAGTTATTACAGCAAAGGGAGGCGCAACCTTCAGCAACGGCAACGGCAGTCTCGCAGGAGTTACATATTCACCACCACTACCACGTACAATCGAAACAGCAAGAAATCAAACAAAAGGCAAGGAAGAGGCGGTCAAATCCAGCACGGGCCATGATTGCCCCATCGTCCCTGCCATCGACCCCTCCGGCAGCTACATGGGGGAGATCATCCAGCGGGAGATCATCCAGCGGAGTGAGAAGAGCCCACAGAGACTCTTTGCAATCGGCTCGATGGTCCATCTACTCGGACTATCAAGCGGAGCTGCCGCCGTCGTGCGCAAGCGGCCGGAGCTCGCCCATCTCTAGCGCCGCTAACAACCGAAACTCGTTGCTGTTCGACCCTGGATTTGCCGAATCTTATCCCACGTCACCCACAACCAGCATCGACCCTGTATCACCAAAATGGCAGGCCTCACACCGCATACAGACATCAGGTCGATCAGCACGTAGTTTCCAGCTTACAACTCCATTGTCACTGCCTCCCTCTGGGTCTGGGTCCGGCTCTGGGTCTGGGTCCGGCTCTGGGTCTGGCTTGGGTCCTTCTCACTCCCAACCTATCATGGAAGAATGCGAAGACGCTGAAGACGTTGGAGACGATGAGGACGTTGAAGACGTGCCCGATCTCTCTATGACCACCGATGATTCTGCCCCCGACGAATCCGCCACGGAAAGTGATCTTGCCTTGATCAAATCCCCCGTCTTCGTCCACGTCCGTGATACGAGCAGCCTCGACCTCTACTCCGACGGTGGCCAAGGCGAACCCAGCCGAGGCCGTCGTCTCCGCAGAGCCATGTCCCACGAATCCATCGTCTCCTTATCCGGCGGCCTCGACATCCACACCCTCAAAGCCCGACCCAGTCAGCTGACTCTGCGTCACATCAGCAGCGCCGCCTCCGTCACGGCCAGCACCGTCATCGCCCGCCCCACCATGTCCCGCGACCCGGATAAGCGCAGTAGTGTGCTCCTGCGCGACTACCAGCTCCCGCCCTCGGGCCCCCACCGCGGCGTCTCCGATTCGCTCCTGATATTATCGCAACCTGCCTCAGTCTCATCACCATCATCATCATCATCATCATCATCATCATCACAGGTCTCACCTTCCCCCTCACTAGCCTCCAAACTGACGGGGTGGCGTCCATGGGGTGGAGGAAGAAATCGCAGGGCTTCGACCAGCGCGAACACCCTGGCCCCACCGGACAATAAGGCCTTACTTGCGATCGCGAGAGACAGGTCACCAGGGATTAACCAGCCGGGGCCGATCCCAGGGTTCTCGGAGTACTGGGTTCGTCAGCAGATTCAGAAGAGGCCCGTTGTGTCGGTCAGACCCGAGATTACGGATTTGGAGGCGCTGAGGGAGGGCTTGGCTGATGGATGAGGCAGGAAAGAAGATAAGGGAAAATTTGAATGACTGGCATGGCTTGAATGATATTGCGTTCTGCGTCTTTTCTTCTGTGTTTTGAGGTAGGATGCTGATTGATATAGATGCATATGGGTTTGGAGATCCACAGATATCTCATCCGTCCCGGCGTTCTTTGGTTTTTTGCTTTGTTTTGACATCGTTTTGGCTTTGGTTTTGGGTTTACAGGGAGGGAGCACGGGCGTTGAATTTGCGTTGTGTGGTGTGGGTGAACAGAACATCTGCTTGTTTTGCTTGTTCGCTGGTCTCTGTCATTTTCAAGCTTTGAGTTCAAATTTGGGGGGATAGTAAATTGAGGGGAGCATGTGATACCCATAGCATTTGACTGAACAGCTGCATTTTTTTTTGAGTAGGTGTGTTTGTTTGTTGATTTTTCTTTTGTACAAATCTGGGGTAAATGTTGTAAGGCTTGCATTGATAGGGTGGAGGAGGTTTGGAGCCGGAAGGGGGGCTGTATGGTAGTTAGTTGTTGTGAGCTGTCATTAGCATATGAACTCTATGGACTCATTGTACAATTTGAAGCTGCCGGCTGTATACCGCGGGTTGCTTGAGATTTGGCCGGGGGGGGGGGGGGGGGGGGGTGAGTCACTGGTTGGAACCATGCATGGTTGATTCATACATGTCGCCGACGGACTAGGGTTATGAAGATGTATCCCAGACAAGTCAACTTTTGCAGTCATGTTTTACCTGTGTTCGCGCTTCTGCTACTTGGCACGTACCATGATGACGACTACACCGGCACTTGTGTAGATGAGACTGCGCCTGAGAGGTCAGGTCCTGAGGGAGGTTCCGCTATCTTGAATCTCATCTTTTCACTGTTATCTAGCACTCCCCCTATAACATGTAGAGAATACCCCCCCGCGCCCTGTCACAGGGCATCTAACCAGTTGCACAACGCGGAATCCAGGTCAACCCAATCATGAGCTTCCAAGCAAGCGTCATCGCCTCACCGTGAGCCACACCTATATCCAACGTCAGACGCTCTTCGCTGCTGTGTTCTCTGCAAAGATGAGTCATAAGCCGTTGCAGCAGGCCGGGAAACTGCCGGTGGGGGAGGTGCCCATATCACCGGGTGATATAAATGACTGGTTGCTTTTTTTTGGCTGGTAGAGCAATAGACTTTCCCGCTTTCTCGTTCTTTCTGGATGGACGCAGGTCATCGCGTACGAGGCACTTTGGCTATCTGCGTTCAACAGTCGTGTTAGGTATCCGTTCTATGTCCGCTTTTTCTTTGATTTTGATGTTGCTCTAGGTCAGAGTGCTACTTTGTTCGATCCTTAGAACAGCAAACTGCCTCTTTGATCTCGATTTTGCCCTTTGAAAAAACACCTGTCTTCTCCACATGGAGCCTGCTCCCGTTACCTTGGCAAGGTCAGCCATTTCGTGGCCTGCGGTATAGCCTTTGATTGTGCCTCCGGGGGTCCCGAGAGGTGGGTTCGATTGTGAACGCGAACACGACTTTTGCTTCGTACGGTAGGCCAAACACCCGAGGGAGAAACATGGTTTCTTCATGGAGTGAAATCCACACATTCCGATATAGCTCTTTAGTAAAAGAAAGCGGGACGACCACCAGCGGCTGCGGCCTAGAGCAACTGTTTTCAGACATGAAACCAGCACCACTATAGAGACATGGTTGTGTCGGAATTCGCATGGAGGACGGCCATGTCAGGTCCTGGGGAGCACAGAGCTACAATACACGTCCGTCTGGTTGCTCTTCTTTGAGGGACCGCGCGGTGAGATTTAAATGAGCGCTTACAAGGAGAGGCTTTTCCGTTCTGCTTGTCGGCGGAACTTGGAGCCACACGATTGATTAGAGATGTCTTTCTAGCAACCACCGGAAAAGTGGGATCGGGCTTTTGCTGGAAAACGAGATGGCCGAACACAAAAGATTGCCTCAATAGCGCACTCTGACCTCTGGCACTGGAATTCAACCCCCCCCCCCCCCTTTTTTTTTTCCTCCGCTCAAAGACGTACGGCATAGAAACGAATACGAGTGTGTATTTCGGAATCTCTGCCTCAAGAGATAACCATTCCAACGATATATTCGAGATTGCCTACAGCGATATGCTTCGTGGGTGGGACACCAAGGGTGCTGCACAGGACTTACTACCGAGACATCGGAATCGCTGGAAGACAATGGACCATAGGACGAGATCGTGGATGATGTGGCAGGATAGGTAGATTTTGCTTTCGAGGTGTAGACCAGAAAAGCGGATGAAAGAAACCCTGTCATATACAACCATCTGAACATCGGAGCATATAGCGGCGCCAAGCTGACGAACTTGCCACTGGCCGAGTTTGCGGCAATCAACGCCACATGAGCGACACTAACCATCCGTCTTTTTTTGGCGGATTATCACCAAGATTTCAAGATGGTCGTGGAGCCACCTGATCTGAGCCCTCCGGCATGAGTCCGAACGAGCTAAAAGACTACACGAAGTCCAACGAACTTGCCGAGGCCGTGCTGGCCACCTTTAACAACCTCGGACCACCATGTCGGTGGCACAGGACCATCTATTTGCGAACTTTTGCCCAACGGACTTCTGCTCGCAGTCTAGCCCTTGAGTACAATATAGAGCCCATTGCCCAAGCCTAACCTTCAGTATTGTACCTACAACGTGCTCGGATTCACCCGCGTCATGGGCCAGAAAAGGCCTTAAATATCCAATGCCGAATTAAGTTGTCAAACCAAGCCCCAACTTAGGAAGAGGCCGAATGGCTGCGTAGTTATCGGGATCAACTTCGCGAACCTCAC
Source organism: Iodosphaeria phyllophila (assembly GCA_025802455.2). NCBI lineage: Eukaryota > Fungi > Ascomycota > Sordariomycetes > Amphisphaeriales > Iodosphaeriaceae > Iodosphaeria > Iodosphaeria phyllophila. Next base: position 8,211 of record JAOYMO020042309.1, read on the forward strand.
GAAAGATTCTCGAACAGGCCCAAACCTTCCTTGTATCTGGAATAGCTGCAAAACACGGCATCACGATAGCTTCACTTCAAGAGTCAAACGCACTTCCCTGCTCGCCATCAGGGCCGTGCGCGTCTCCGTTTAGAACCACCGTGCATGACACCGATGCAGGACGCGTAGCTTGGCTAGGAGACATTGCCATCGTGGACGTCGAATTTCGATACCATTTGGCGGAGGTCCAGAGCAATGATTTGAGGTCGAATCTTCGAGGGACGGCATCATTTGTCAGAGACAGAATGGGTAGATAAGGAGTATAAGCTAATTTGGGCTATCAGTGGGGCCCACAACCACCACCAGATGGATTATAGGCGCATTGGGCATTTGGACTTGATCCATTTACCTTTCTTCCCCGTGCAACTATGATAATGTCACTAAACCCAAAGTCGCTCCTTTCCCGACCTAACAGCAGGTTGCAGACGCACCAACACCCCCAGTTAATGTTCTCTTGCAAAGAATTATCTCAGAAACAGTGAAATATCTCGGATTTGAGGTGGTCTCCAGAGCCGAGAGAGATCACTTGGCCTTCGAAGGATTTCAAGGGATTCGAAGAGCATCTCAAGTTTACCATTTGGTTCACATTGGTGTTTACAATCAGAGAATGTAGAATTACACAGAATCTTTATCTCTAACGGAGTGGAAGGGTGGACACATCCCTCTTTATAGGGGTTGAATCGGTGTGAAGGAAAACCTCCTTGGATAGTCGCCTGAAGTATGCTGCTCTGGCTGCGGAAGGCAACGATCAACGAAATCGCAGTCCTCAGGATTACTCGAAAGACTTCCATGTTAACCCCATCCAGAACATTCTGTTTACCACATACCCACACGTTCAGGACATGTACGCGAAAGAGCAATGTTAAGGGAAATACAATTTCCATGAAGACAATCGCTAACTGACCGAGCTTTTCAAAAAGAAAAAAGTATATATGGAAAAAGATATACGAAAAAATTAGTCAATCTCCCGTTTCTCCTTGCGCTCCTCTATCTTTCTCTCTCTATTATGTCTACCAGTCTATACAACCAACTCCTACAGTTTCCGCGAGCGCTTAAACCTGCTCAGCCCACCAGCCCGGATCCAACCAGACAGGTATGTAACCGCGTAATTAAAAACGATAAAGGCACAAACAATGCCGAAGTCTCTCCAAATATTCGAGTAGTAGACCGAAAACGAGCTCCCAAAAGCATCCCCCGAGCTGTACTGGCAGAACTCGCAATCCCCGTTCGCTCCCGTTCGCACAAAGCCGCCCGACTCCAACGCGTACTTTCCAGCGAAGGAATCGCACGTCTCGCCCGCAGGGGGCGAGAACCTGGCGAACTCGCCGTCGGCGCATTGCACAGGCTGGTCGTGGATTGCTACGGCGAGGAAGGCCTCCAGGAGATAGTGGAACGGACTGAGCCAGTACATCCAGCTACGCCAGAAGTAGGGCAGGCTCGCGTACGGAACGACGATACCGCAGAAGCAGACGACGAACAAGAAGAACATGGGTACGAAGATGGAGGCGAGCAGTTCGTTGGGAGAGAAAGCTGCGATGGCTTGACCAAAGCTGATGTAGTAGAGCTCGAAGATGATGAGGCAGAGGAAGGTGAAACCTGAGGCGAAAGCGGAGGGCTGTACCTGCGCCATGATGCCCCACCACCAACAGCAGAAGTAGATTCCGGACATGGCAATGGCGTACGGTATTTCGACGAGAACAGCAGCTGTTGTGAATGCAAACCAGCTGTATATCTTAGCCTTGTGCTCGCGGGACTCGAAAATGTCGCGAAGGTTCAGGAAAGCGGGCTGTAGCTGCTGGATCAGAGGCGGTGAGATGGTCAAGGTCATGAAGATGCTGAAAAGCCGGGACTGGAAGTCGAGGGAACTGTAGCCCAGGCGGAAGAAAGTGAAGGTGTTGAAGAGACCAGTAAATATGTGCAGAATCGTCTTGCCCATAACGTAGTTCGGATTACGCCAGTACGAGGCGAAGGCTCGCTTGACTACGGCGTTCGTTTGGGTCATGAGAGGCATGGCATACTCACGATCATCTTGGATGCTGTTCGAGGGGGGGATTTTCTTGCGTTCTTCGTTAAGGGATTCAATCTCCTCGCTTTGTTTACGACGATTGGATGACCCTGCCCATACATCACCCCAATCTTGACCCTTGTAATCCGGATTTCCTGGGAAGGGTCAGTAACGTTGTCCGTTGAAAGAAGTAAGGCATGATTAACGGCATCGAAAAAGGGGGCCTCTTTGGAGAACCTACCAGCACCTGTCGCCTCCAACATCCACTCCGCTGGGTTATCACTCGGGGGACACTTGGGCGCCCCGTTGCTCTCCAAATAACTGATCAACTTTTGACTATCCTTGCCTAGTTCTCCCGCATACACGACTTGCCCGCCACGCTGGAGTAAAATCAAGTCATCGAAATTTTCAAATAAAACCGCTGAGGGCTGATGGATTGTGCACAAAATCGCCTGTCCAGCATCCGCCAGCTTTCGCAAGAAACGCACAATGTTGAAAGCGGCTCCGGAATCCAAACCCGACGTTGGTTCATCTAAAAACATGAGCAGCTCAGGCTTGGCAGCCAGCTCGACTCCAATGGTCAATCGTTTGCGTTGTTCTTGGTTCAAGCCTTCGCCTACAACGCCGATGGTAGCGCCAGCAATGGACTGCATTTCGAGAAGCTCAATGATTGTCTCGCAGTAGGCGTATTTCTCAGATGTAGGGACCTCGCGGGGCTGGCGAAGCAGGGCAGAGAAGCGGAGGGCCTCACGGACGGTGGAAGTTGGCTCACTATAATTGTACGGTCAGTAACACATAATTTGGGCCTGTTCCATGGAAAAACTCACTGGATATCCATCTGTTCCGCGAAACCGGTCGCGCGCTGGAAAGATTTCGGAAGAGTTCGCCCATCCACCAAGAAGTCGCCCGTTACAACACCAAAACTGATTCTACACTGATGTGTTAGCGGGAACCCCTATTCACAGGAGTCTTGTGGAGAAAGAAGCGCTTACCTCTGCGCCAGAACATTCAATAAAGTGGTTTTCCCGGCCCCAGATGCACCCATCAAAGCTGTCAACTTGCCTGGTCTGACAAGTCCTTGCACGTCATTCAATAGGGTCCGCTGGCCGCCCTCATACGGAATCGTGTAGGTGATGTTACGGAACGTGAAAATGGTCTCGTTCTTGGCCAGCTTCGCTACTTCCTGTCCACCGCTTCTCTTTTCCTCTTGTCCATCAGTGTCGCTGCCAGGGTTCTCGAATTTCGTGACACCGGTTGTGGCCTCTTCGTCGACTCTTTTGCCATCTTGACCACCGGTTTCGATGGCCTTCGCAACCTGGCTAGGCACGTGGCCGCGCTTGAATACAGTCACGGCTGCCCCGCCAGCATTGGGCTTCATACGCTCCATGCCTATCATGGCCAGGACGGTGAAGAAGAGGAAGAAAGCCCATAAAAACCCAAAATCGCGCCACAGGTGACTTCGTTTGTAGGCATAAGAAGCCTCAATATAGGATTCACCGTTCACAATCGTCGAGCCTGGTGTAGACCCGGTAAGTGTGCAGGACTGATGTTCAGCCGTGGCATTGGCACCCTGCGGCACGAGGAAAGGCGCCACACACTCCATCTCAAGATTGTAGAACTCATTTGACATGAGCGCCTCGAAACCATACTGGAGCCAGTTGATCCATCTCAACCAGCCAAACCAGGGATGCATAGCAGTTGGTGGAATTAGATAGCCGGTATACACGATAATTATCTGGACGGCCACACCAACCACCTTGGTGGCATCATCAAGCGTCTTGAACCAGGCCGATATCATGCGGAAAAATGCGTAAGTCGTCATGGTCGTGGTCCAAAGAAGTAACAGCGTGATAAAAAACTGAGAAGCTGTGGCGGCGAGCCCGCTCATCCAGTAAACAGGTACCAAGAATAGAATGACCTGAAAGGCGATTG
>JAOYMO020042390.1:0-12170 GCA_025802455.2 Iodosphaeria phyllophila
TCACCAGTAGTGTCGATTGCACATAAGAAGATGTGTACACGGTATGTCGATGGTTATGACGAGCTGCATCAATCTTATGATCGAGGTCGTCGTCGCTGCGCCGGACTTTGATCTCATCTTGCTACGGCAAACCACGTACTTACACACTGCTTAACGAGATTCCCGCAGTACTTAGTGGTAGTGAAATCAACTAAAGTGTTAGGAATTCGAAAAACCGTTGTCCCCCTGAATTATGGAGATAAAAGGCACCTCCCCCTCCCTGCCCTCCAAGTCATTCTTGCTCTCTCACACCCACATACTCTCCACAATCACAACGTTCTGATCATCAGCAAGGCTCATCTGCAACATCGCGCAAGGTGGTTTTCCATTCACAATCGTCAACGACTATCTGAAGTCATCAGGAGCTACTAAAAGCCATCGACAGCCGCCGAAAACCATCGTCAATCATCAACAGCAATCGACACCCTCGTCAATAGCTATCAATATCCGTCAAAGGCTTCAGTCGTATTCGAATCAAAATTGTCATCAGGTCAATTCAAATCAATCAATTTCACCTGATAACCTCGGGGACCTAATTTCATCACCCCTACATCATGGCTGTCTCTAACGAAATATCCATAAAATACTTTCCCTGTCCCCTCGACGGCCGTCCCACGGGCGATACTCCTATGGAGACGCCAAAGCTAGATTATCCGACGACGTCTCCCGGAGAAATGAGCAGTGACAACCAACCACCAGCTCATGCTCAACAAGATGACGCCCGTACCCCTTGGTCTGTCCCGAGACTGGCTGCGCCCGCCTGAGCAGTTGGATGTCGACGAAGCGCTCGAGCCTTTGCGGCAGAACCACAACGAACCCAGCGCACAACTCACAGCAAGATCATCGGATTTTGCTACTTTCTTCGCCCAGCGTTCTGTCACAAGGACGAATTTCCACGCCGGCCTAGTTCGGGCAAGATTTACTGCTATGAACGCAGTTGAGGAGACGCTCGGCTATGTCGAGTATGTGATGGCAGTGGCCGAGCTCCGTTGTCGCGAATCGTACGATGGCGTCTCCCCAGAGCGCTGCACCTGGCTCGCAGAGTGCATCGAAACTTTCGAGAGGACAAAACCCACGGACCATCAATTCTGGAAGACGCAAACCGGCTACGGAACCGAGTGTCTTCGAGATTATTATGCACAGCTCGACCGCGCCCGTCGGGAAGGCATCCCCCAAGTAGAATCCACTCTAGAGCGAATGCACACACGCAGGAGAAGATCGGAGAAGAAAGAATGGCAGCCCTCTCCACTGCGTCAGGTGACCTATGGCTAAGTCAATCACTGTAAGTCTGCAAAACAGCTCTTACCTCACGTGATGTGGCCTTCATTAACGACGATGGAAGACGACGACCCTAACCTCATCTCACGCGATGTGGCTTTCACTCACGAGAATCGATTTCTGACGCCTGGCGGGCCTCCCGATGGAGGATTTGGAGGATTAATAGAGAGAGGGGTAATGTCCAAGCGCTGACTCGGTGTGTTTTGGATGGCCTTGTGTATGTATGGATATGATTCCAGGTCGTAGAAGCCACCGGCTCCGACCTAGGAACTCCCCTCCTCCTCCTCTCTCTACCATTGGGCTCTTCGTCGACACGAGCAATTTTCGGTCCGTCTATTGTTTGGAGATCTTGGTAGTTGGGGAGCGACACGAGAGACCGGGTGTCGTACAGGTTTTCCACCTAGCCTTTTCCTCACAAGGGCTTTTGGGTTTCCCTCATATGGGCGGGTCTAACCTGCCGGCGAGTGCCGCATCCCGGGAGGATATACGGAGCGGTTCTGGATAGGAGCATGTGACGGAGTCGAATGAAGATGATATTTAGCATCGTGGTGCCTCGGTAGCGTATCTGTATTTCGGTGTTTTGGCCCTTGGATGGAGCTGGTGTGTTTTGCATTTTTGAGGCACTCGGTGCAATTTCAACCTGACAGTATCAATCTCTTCGTGTGATTAAGTGAATGTAACATGACGATCACTGATGTATTGAACCCATCTGGAACGATGATCCATGCGGCCATCTACTGTGTAGACACACTACATGGTAGCGTATGGTTCCCATGGACGGTATCCAGGTTCTGGGAGAGGGCCAGTATGCCTTGAGCAGATCGTACTCACAGCCTGGTGAACTGGAACAATTCTTTCGCTCCTGGCCGATTAATTACCTTTTTCACTATCCTGTCCATAAGTGTCTTCCTCACGATCCAGTGAATTGAACAACTTTGCGTTCCACAGGTGCAGTTGTGCACAGTAGATTCTACACAGTGGCTAAAGTCCACCGCATTTCGCGTGGATGTTGCAACTGTGTAAACATGATACAGTGCGTGGGCATGTAGAATGAGTAAACGATTCTTTCTCACTAAAATGTCCCAAAATGCTCGATTTTGACGCAGAAATTTCGTGAGGCGACCACAACCATTGCAAAGAGATTTGGAAATAGACTTGTTCCAGATTGATCAAATTTAAATATACTTGAGTTTTATCCAATATAAGTAGATATAGCAAAGTTTAACTCGAAAAAAACAAGAGCGATCACGGGCAATCTAGTTTTCCTCACCAAATTTTCAAGTTTCAGGCGGGGTAATTCCATGTGCTCTGGTTTTTTCGAGTCAGACTTTGCTGTATTCGTTCAAATTGCATAAAACTCAAGTATGATTGAATTTGATCAATTTGGAACAAGTCTATATCCAATTCTCTTTGCAATGGCCGTGGTTGCCTCACAACTTTTTAACGTTGAAATTGGGCATTTCGGTGAGAAAATGACGTCTACTCATTCTGCATGTCCAGTGAATGTAGAGCCGCTGAAGGACGCACCTGCATGCCTGTGAGCGGTCGCTAAACCACCTGGAGCTACAAGGGCTACTGCACTGTGAATGTGCTGTCACTGTGACCGAGGCGGTCCAGTAAGCCAACCTACCCGGTTGTGAGACACTCCGGCAATGGTGCAGATTTTACACCTTCATGAGGCCACCATCAACTCTAAACAAATAGCAGAATTTTTTTTGACGAAGCTAAATGCGAGTTCTTAAGTCTTTCTGATGAATTTTCAACTTGCACATTCTAAATATGATGTTGTAAACTCTAGGAACTGGCGATTTGTAGTGCAACGTGGAAAGTGCAGCTTTTGCGTGTAAAACACAGCCAGTTAACCAGATGCAGACTAGACCATACATGTCTTCCAAGGATAGTAAAGCACTAATATCTAAAGTGATAATTAGAAGGAACAGTGGCCTTTAGATTTATGTACCAAGTTTGAAAGCCATAGCAGATATTTTTGTTTGGTAATGAAGGTTGCGGTTTTGAGTGGTAGTTTTAGTGCTCCTGGTGGGTATGTTAAGCATGATTGAATTGGTCTGTAGGTAGCAGCGTCAATTTTGATGTAGCACACCTGGATTTAGCAGAAAACTTATGAATGAACAGAATCCCTCTTCAAATCTCTTCAACTTGGCTATTTCACATTTCTCTAGAAATTTGTTTGAAGGCTGTTGTCTTTCCAGTAGTCTGCATACAGTTACCACCAAGGACCGGTGATAGCTGTATGCAGACTCTTGGAACGATGGAGGTATGGCGGGATGGGTTCATGGATAGCAGCTTCGTTCGATACAGCGCACTTGAATTGAGTTAAAAATGGATGATCGGATTCTATGTGTACATATCCTCAATCTGGCTTCACTAGAATCCTTTTACTATTTTCGTAGAGTTGCTGGTGGCCTTATGAAGAGGGCGCATTTTGGTGTAAAATCCGCACCTTTGCCAGGGTGTTTCATAACTGGGCGATGTCACAGTGTGTAACACAGGGCAAGAATGGCACGGGACACTGTGCCCCACCCAGTGTAACTTTTGATCTCGACCTCCGTGCACAAGACAAAACATACTGTATCGATAGAAACATTGCTTGAGTATCTACTTGCCACGTACATAGGTAGTCATGCATAGCCATAGTATTGTTGCGTCCGAAGAACCGCTTCTATCTCAGTACTGATACACTCATTTGCCGCACCAGTCATTTCATGTCAATCCCCATTTAAGTGAAAATCAAGTTGCCCACGATCAACAAGCATTGTTGGTTGTAATCAGAAAACCACATCCGTTTCTAGACTCCTTAGCTCCCGCTTCCCCTTTTCAATCACCGCATTGGCATAGCCGCGCCAGTAGACACGTAAACAATAAAAAATTCGAAAAAAATTGATCAACCCTAATCTCAAGAACCGTCAAAGATATTACACGAAGAACTCCAGTCAATATGCTTTCATTACCGGTACATGTGCAAACTTCGTCTTTTCTTATCGCCCTGGTGAACTGCCGCCGTATTGGCTTAGGTTGTCCCACCCTAGGTTGTGGAATGTGGCATGCCCTTGGGGCTGGCTCAGAGGCTGCTCCGCCAGGAGCGTGCTGGCCATACTCTGCCAGTCCTCGATCATATTGTGGTTGGGTGGAGGTGGTTTGAGCATGTCTGGCGGTGTCTCCGTGTACATATCATAGTCCAGATCCATTGCTGATGGCATGAGTGGAGCAGGCGGTAATGCCTTGTTGAGGGAGAGGGATCTTTGACCCATATCCATCGGCCCGGTTTGCATGGGCTCTTGCGAGAAAGGCTGAGAGGCAAGGAAAGCTTGGAAGTGATGGTTAACAGGCTCCGACACATTGATAGCTGGCACACTATCTCGGAAGTCTGCCGAGGGCGTACGGCTGCGTGACGGAGGACCCGACCCAGGCATAAGTGAGGCCGATGCCGACGTCCTCTTTCTTGGGCCTTGGCTTTGGGATCTAGATGATAGGCGCCGCTGAAGTGAGGGCGGCGCAGACATGGTGGAATGTGCGCTCATGGCACTCATGGTGGACATCCGTTTGTTAGGGTCGCTATCATCCGACGATTGTGGCTTGAGTACAATCTGAACGTAGCCCCAGGCACATTGCGCCAACTTCTCAGCCGACTCCGGCGTACCGTCGAAGAACTCTAGAAAGTCCTGCAGCTGGCCGGGACTCTCCTGCTCCACGAACCCTTGTGCCCTCCCAGTGTTGTCAGGACTGTTGAGTGAAGACATTAGTATCAGACTAAATATAGAATGTTCGGCCCTCGATCCGGAAATAGGGGGCGACTTCCTATGCCCCCACCCCACACCCAAAATAGAACAAGGGATAGGATCAAAATTCAGATCAAAACTTTACCTCCAGCTAAACATAGGTTGATGGCCATTGAATTTGTCGTTTTTGCGCGCTATCAGCTTTTTCCAAGCCTCGTGAATAAGGGGTTGATGAAGTAAACCGTAGATAACATTAGAGTGTAACCAGTCTGCCTTTTGGCTGCCAGATTCGCAATGAGCCGCAACGTGCTCGTAATGCTTCTCCAGCTTGCTGTGCAAAGCGGCACAGAAACCACAACCCCAAGCCTTGCGTTTCTGCATATACTTGACCACAACGTCTGAATGAGGGCACGTACGGCACCCGTGAGCCGACTTGTGATGCTGATTGAAGGTATTGGGACCCCAAAAGCTTTGGTTGCAGTTGGGACACGGGTATTTGCGCCATCGCTCGTGAAATTCTTCTTCATGCCGTTTCCAGTCAAACTTGCGCTTGAATGTCTTGTCACATGCCGTGCAAAAATATTTGGGGCCATCGTTGGAAGGCGTGGTGGAGCGGGCTATCGAAGATGCCGCCGTAGCTGTGGTCATCGTAGACATTATACTCTCGCGGCCCGAGCTGGTTGATGTGGTGGAGGCGATGGAAGATCTCATCTGGGGCGACGAGCCAAGAAACAAATTAGGCATGGGGAAGCCATGCGGTAGACTCGGCACTGTTGGCATCTGGATCAGCGGGTTGTTTACAAAAGGGGTTAATGATACAAATCTTCACTTCGTCTTTCCCTTACCTTCCATTGCTCCAGTCTGTGAGGTTTGTTGCTGTTGATGCGGGAGCTGTGAATTATATTGGAATGGCGATTGTTGATTTGGTTGAAGATGTTGAGCGACATGTTGTTGTTGTTGCTGCGGTGGTGGTGAATTGACTTGAGCAGGCGTTTGACCAGGTGTCTGAGGCGGCGAGGATTGAGGCGTTTGCCGTTGTTGAGGCTGTGGAACGCCTTCGTTTAGTAGGGCCAGCAATGCCTCGTGCGATAGACCAGCCTGCTTCAACGCATCCAGCTGCTTTCTCGCCTCATCCAGCATTTGGGTTGGTTCCGAGTTCGCATTGGTATCCGTCTCCATCGTGTCCATTATATCCGCCATAATTAATAGCCAATTCGGTATAAAACAATATTTTTCGGTCGGGAATGACTGGCGAGAAGAGCAAGTGACTATAGCTAGTTCGCAAATTGGTCCTTAATTCGGCTTGTACAGAGACAACTGTTCATGACAGTGAGAGGAAACCTTGGCAACACAGGAAATGGTAGGCAACGTGAGTTTGCCGAGATATATTCCCAACTAGTAACAGAAAAGAGAAAAGCCTATACTGAAGCTACGATCGTAATAAAAGGAATGAGGGAATGAACACCGATACATGGATAGGAAAAAGTTAACAGAGGAAAGAGTGCGGGAAAGCGGGCCTTCTTAGCGACCCAGTCTTCTATGCTCACCCTTGATAATGAAAGAAGTTAGGGTGGTGCAAACCCCCGCGCATCATACTGCGATGCTGGGGGTGATATATCGATTTGGACGATCCCTTGGACAAGAACCGACACACGGACACACCGCTATGGCCACAAACTTTGCCCCAGCAAGAGAGGGACCACGAAAGGGGACCCCTACAGCTTGGCTCCAGTGAGGACTTCCTGACTAACAAAAGTCAGTAATCCACGTGATGAACGACTTCATACTCGGTTCTTGGCAAGAGCCTCTTGCGAGACGAAATGATCATGTCTAAAAATTTAGTCCCAGAGAAGGTCGAGAATGGGAATATACGCCGACTCTCCACACTGCCCTTGTGTGCTAGTATCACGAGCATGGGTCCCCCTCGATCCACCATCCCTTGAAATAGCCGTTTGGCTGCATTCGCTGGTTGCGTTCCGCTGCAGGAAGAGGGTCCTTGGCGGTTCCTGGCCGGTCCTGTTTGCCGTCCTTCTTGGGGCGAGCTAGCAGGGGACCGTCAAGTGCGTCAAGAGCCCATGTGCCTCAAGACCCCTGAGCTCACGCGGAAGCGTGGCGCAACGGTGCGGCACATGGCAACTCCCACTACGAACTCCGTCCAAAGTTTCGTCCAGCGTCAATCCAGAATTTGAGCAGGCATTTTTCCACTGGTAGCTGTCGCGCAAGTCCTTGTCTTGTGCTGAATTTTCTCCTTTATTGCCGGACAATTCCCAATGCCACGATCTGTACAATTTACATACAGCACTCGCCAACGTCTAGCGCGCCTCTACTCACGTGCTTTTGAGGTTTCGAAACGCTCGCCAGCGCTGGCGAGAGGCGACAGATAAGCGGCCCCCTCAAGATCAAGGGTCGTCAATTGTGGCTACATCATCTTTACGAGGCTTGCTTGACAGTCTGGGCAGCTGTCATGGCCGCCGTCAAGTGATGGCGTACGCATCGCGTTTCGAGTGCCTCAATGAGGGATGTGGTAAACCTATGCAGCAAGTAATGGTAGCAGGAAGTATGCATCATCCGCGCTTGTGGGTATAATTCTCGGAGTTTACCCTCGGCAGCGCGCTAGTAGATAGAGTACCCGCTAGTATGAGCATAGCGTCTTGCTAAACCTCGCATTGCAACGTTCCCCGCGGCTTCTTCCAAATGGCCCGCATCGCGTTCTACTATTTCGATTTCAAGAGATCAAGATAACGGCACAGTCTCTCCATATCTTCCAAGCCATCAAAATGACCGCCAAATCGCTTAGATTGTGTTGAGGTATCATCTATATTGTCGCTCAAGATCCATCCATTCGGCGTTCCTATTCTGAAAACTCAATGCGGAGTCCCATTTCCAGTCTTGTCTCGAAGCTCGCTTCTCGCCTCGCCTCTGCGCCAGGGTCTTCCATCGTTTTCGAGACCGATTTAGACTGTGGATACGGTTCCGGGGAAATATCATCCCATAGAATTCATGCTTGATCCCTCCTAACAACTTCGGCACTGCGTTCGAGCTGTGGCGGCAGCACGGGTACCAGTACGGTGCTGAAACTTTCAGAAATAAACTTGTTTATCAGTCAGGCTTCTGGGATGCAAATTGATTTGATATCCCCAAGGTTCTGACAAACGTCTTAGCCTTACTTGACACCAGTGCGGAAGATGAAGAAGTTGGGTCTTACACAGATGTCAATTCCACCTCCAGCTTTAGCTATTCTAGTCCTGAAAAAATAAAATAAAAAGGGATATGTGACCAGTTTAATGTGCACACCAGTATAGTTAAGACATAGCGTTACTACCGGTAGTGGCTTTGACTCACGAAGAAAGACCCTTGCCTATCTGTCTATCTATCGGTATGCGATACATTTTGGCACCCATATACGAAGCGAGGTTGTCTGGCGCGTGCGGCAATAACTTGGTTCCAGATAGTACAACTGGGCTAGAAATGAGTTGCTATCTTCCTTTTAATCCAGCAGCCTGTTGTTGCTGAGTTCGCACAACTTTCACCCCCATGTGAATGAGCGCCTGCCCTCTCGGCTACAGAGGCTGCTCGCTCTGAGTTTGGCTTGTTCTTGCCAATCGCTCTCTTGAAATCTGTTGCGGGTATGACAGTGAGCCAACTAACCTTAGGTCAGTACGGTAAACCGAGCGAGTGGATTCTCTGCCTCCCAAGTCTGGAATTCAAAAACTTGGCTGGCGTACCGGTAGAGGTACCTGGTCATTGCCTCGTCATCTTTCTATTGTGGTACCTGCATGGAATGTTTCACACCTGCCGATGCCATGAACCTTCCTCTTCAGCTTCTAAATCGAGCTGTTCAGCATTGGTCTCGACACGGGGCCAAAAAGATTACACTGACTTCAGGTAGTCTACTGGTTTTTGCTTCCAATGCATCCGCTTCTAAGCGTTAATCATACAACGACAGCAAACACGAAGGGCTATGTAGTTTATATGATATAGTATTGCTTTCGCTCAATCATGACAAACCTTGCTGGTAGAAACGATTGGCATGTATAGTGATATAGCAATTTGTATCTATTGGTATTCGTCACTCGGAATTGCCTTAGAGGCAGGCCATTCATGAACTCTATGACCAATTAGCTAATTTATTCCACTCCTTGTTAAAAACTATACGAGCCCGTTTCTATCTTGGGGGTTCTGGTTCTGTAAATGTGGAATAGCCGCGCTAGAGAAGCCCGATCTCGTAAACAAAGCGATCCAAACAGAAGAGCGAATACTTGCAGCTTCACAGAGGAGGGGTTGCCGATCCTATTCTTGGAAATTGGGAAAAGCTCGCGAATCCGGACTTAGATTTCGTGAACTTATCCAATCAAAGTGTAGTGCACGACTGAAGCTCAGTCTCTGTCCCATTACTATACCCGGTCAAGCATGGAGACCTCAAAACACAGTGCTGGTTGCTTAATTATCGTACATCAAGCAGTCCAAGGGCCAGTCACTTCTACAGGCTGCGCGGCACAGATCTCTGTGGAAGTGATGGATTGATTTCGGATTGATCTACTCCCGAGAGCGAGAAGGGAAATATTTCTGGTAGCGTTAGCTTCCTCGAGAAGTCTAACGATATCATTCGCTGCTGGCTGCTTCTTCCTGTTGATAACATCCAACCTGGGTTTGAGCCGACGATCAAGGACCAGTCCTGTTTGTTCGATGTAACACAAGTTACTGCCCAGGCTCTTGACGAGGTTTAAAAAGTCACCACAGGCGATGGTATCGTTGTTTAATATTGATTCTTTTATGTCTGCGCAGTGCTCTACTTTCCCGGACTGCTCCTTGGTTATTCCGGATGCCTACTCATTCTGACACCCAAAAAAAAAAAAAGTCGACCAAAATACGTGATATTTATAAAGTCTTAAGGTCGGCATGATCTCTTCTACGTAGATCGCTTGGATGTTGTCTCCAAATGAAGAACTACGTTGCATCATGCTTGATAATGGCCCCTGCCTTCCCTCGACCCTTGTGGTCATCAATCGTGTCCATTTTGCCAGTTGATCTTTCTTGATAGCACTTTCGCATCTATGCACCTATTTTATTTTTAACTAACAGGTAATCAAAGCCCTGCCGCGGATCATCCAGATGGTATAGAGCGCTAGGACAATCTATCAGAATCTAAGAGAATTTCACCACTCGCGAAGCATAAATTATGCCAGCTCAAGCTCTGGTTCTTGGCATTCTGAGCGAAGTTCTTTCGCGTTTTTGCTGATGGAGATTTAAAAGATCCATGTAATGCATGTTCCCCATCCGAAAGAGAGAATTATCGCCAACTCAATGTCCTACGGCGGAATTTTTGGTTGGGAGGATCCGCCATCGGCGATATCCACGTGCCCACTCTCGAGCCCGCAGCGGAGTAGATATGATGATTCACGGTTTTACGACAAGCCATCCACCTACCTCTTCCGATACGTGTCCCTGCCATACCCTGATGCTCCGGTAACATACTTTGGTAGCAAGTAAAGCGGAAAATTAATCATGAAGTCCAATTCTCAACTGGTAAGTAACGGAAGACCTTATACCATAGATCGAACACTTACTAGTACGGTAATTGTTACCCATAAGTCGTCCACTCCAAATGCAACACTATCAAATAATATCGATAACTATTTCAGTTGCATGGCGCTGATAACTGAATGTCTCATGGGCTAACAGATGGATAGGGTGAGATGTCCCGGTAATCCTTAGGTATACAAGCTGTGCAGAAGCTTGTGGTCCTGCTATATAGAAGAGAAAGCTTGTCTTAAGTTAGAGCTTATGCTTGAATTACTATACAAGGTAGATGTTGGCTTGCATTGTATCAAGATCAAACCACCCGTCCAATGTGAAGAACGAAACAGGAGCCAAAGATTACTCTACTCCTCATCGGGCAGATCATCGCGTTCGCGATCGATTTCCCTGGTTAGATCATGTCTCAATATTGAATCGACCTTTTCCTAAGTCTATTTCTCTCCTGAGTTAGCAGATTATGGCCGTTCGGCGTTTACGAAAATCTCTTTTCTCAGGCCCTTCGCCTAGCAAATTGGAGCTAAAGCTGTCCAAATTTTGTTTGATGCTGTTGACATCTTTGAACATCGTCTATATCATGTTCAAAAGCCCCCGGTTACAAAGATTTGCAATATTGCGAAAACGCGCTCTGAAGTCCAGTGGAAACTTTGTGTCGGTCCAAGTTTTGGTATGATATAAGACACCCGAACAGCTTCAACGTCGCTTCTTAGAACCGGGCTGAGAATTTGCCACAAAGAGGCGTCCTTGACAAGTATGAAAAGTGTGGACGAACCGGAAGGAATCTGGAAGAAAGCCGGAAGCCTTGTTTTGGTTGGTATAAAGTTGTGTAGCACAAAGAAAAATAAGAACCTGATAGATCAGCAGGCAGACAGCACAGATGTAGGTCCCACCTTTATACGGCAGCACACCACCACTCGTGAGCACTCTGGCAGCACAGTGGAAGGCCTGCCAGCACCCGCTCAACAAGAATGACCTATGTACCAGACCAGGGACTTGATGAGTATATTTTCCAAGTATTGGTATGAACTACAGCTCAACTTCCAGGGCTAGATCTCGGTGCACAAGGCACCCTAGGAGGCAGTATACACTCAAGTAGCCTAGCATACTCGAGAGTCAAATGTGCTCATTAAATTGTTCGGGACCCGGGTGCGGCCGCGGTCAAACGTTCGCCAGGTTCAAGTGAACAATTTCTTGTCGATCGTCAAACAGAGAGTGCCCATGCCCTGAAGTCGCATACTCTTGGGGATCTCACACTAACGCACTACCTCCTGCCATAAGTGCAGGGAAAGTGGCAGCCAGGAGCTGACATGCTGGTGTGAGATCGCAGCGCAAGAAGCAAAAATTTTAGGACTTGAGATTACTGTGGTGGGAGGGCAAAATATTATACCCGCATGTGGTATTCTGTGGGGGCTTGTGGGGATCCGGCAGCCTCGCAGGGAAAGACAAATCTTTTTTTCTTTTTGCCTACGAGTCTTGGAGCCTACTGTGTACCACAGTACAAGCCTATGAGGCAGGCAAGCGGCATGCACAAGCGATGAGGGAAAAAGAGAATAGGAATAGCTTCTAACTGCTTAATGGAGT
>JAOYMO020042486.1:0-12168 GCA_025802455.2 Iodosphaeria phyllophila
GGCAGTCCTCCTGTTGGTTCCCCGGGACGCTCGGCAAGAATGCCGCGACTGTGGGCTTGGTGAGATGAAGAGATTCACTTTTGTATCCGGAGACTGGATTGGGGATCTCCTGGAGGATGGATTAAAGACTGGGCGGGTTGCAAATTTAGGGCTGCTCGCTTCTTAAGTCTGAATTCCTTATTAGTCTCTATGCGAGCGAGGGACTGGATGTAATCGAAACGTCATTTGGGGAATTACTATCAACCTCTGAGTTACGAGAATATTCTCCAGCTTCAAGTTCTCACAACCACTCTTCATAATCGGACTTGAAGACGCCATCTTTGTGGAGTTCGAACACTTCCAGCTACTACCCACATCGCAATCTTTCCCTACCATGTCGAATACAAAGAGTGACGGTGGTAGTCTGGTCGCCTTGGCGGAACAGGTGCTCGAGAACGTGCGGAAGCTTGAGGCCAGCTTGTCGGCATCGCCAACATTCGAGAACGACACCATCTCATCGATGCCCGACGATTTACAGCCCATTAGGAAAGCCCTCATCGATCAGACGGAACAGCTTAACGCCTTGGTGAGAGGGGCCGAGGGCCCCTTGGGACGTGTCGTTGATAACACGTATAATGTACGGCATCCATTCCCTCTCTTGATTATTCGGACTTATGCTTACCCGATTCTCTCGTAGTATCTCGACGATCTCGCCCTCGAAGCAATATACACCTTCCGAGTCCCTCAGAATGTACCGCAGGAACCCGGCTCTTCCATCTCATTCTCTGACCTTGCCCACAAGTGCAACGTTCAAGAAGGCCGCTTGACTCGGTTCATACGCCATGCCATGACAAAATACATGTTCTACGAACCAAAACTAGGCTTCGTCGCGCACACAGTGGACAGTCGTCTCCTAGCTACCGACCAGGCCCTGTTCGACGTGGTTGGCTCCATCCTTCAAGACATGCGGCCTGCATCTCTCAAAGTCACTGAAGCCATGCGAAAATGCATCGATGCCGGAAAGCCAGAGCTCTTCGAGGCACCGGACAAAACCGGCTTCCAGCTCGCCTTCAACACCCCCGAGCTCTTCTACCCCTACATCAGCGCGGACCAAGAACGCATCCGCCGCTTCAGCAATCATCTGGTCTACTGGGAACGGACGGACCCCTACACCGCCCAGCAGGTCCCCATTGCCTACCCCTGGTCCAACATCATGCCCGTCAAGGACCGTGAATGCAGCCAAGACAGTCCCGGCCTCGTCGTCGACATGGGCGGCGGCAACGGCCAGTACAGCATCGCCATTGCCCGCAAGCACGCTCACCTGCACCTAATCGTCCAGGATCTGCCAGGCGTGTCGGCCGAGGGCCCAGAATCCGTCCCCGCCGACCTGAAAAGCCGCGTCACCTTTCAAGACCACGATGCCTTCACCCCGCAGACCGTCGTGGCCGACGTCTACTTCCTCCGCCACGTCTTCCACAACTGGCCGGACGCCCAGTGCGTCAAGATGCTGCAGAACCTGATTCCGGCCATGAAGCCTGGTGCCAGAGTGCTGCTCTGCGATGCCGTGATTCCGGATAATTCGAACGCGGATGAGCGGTTTGTTAGGCGCTGGGATATGCTGATGTTATCACTGTTCAATGCGCGCGAGCGGTCGGTAGATGATATGGTTGCATTATTTGAGCGGGCGGACAAGAGGTTCAAGTTTAATGGGGGTGTGTATGATCATGCTGGGGCGATGGATCGGATTGTCGAGGCGGTCTGGACGCCGTGAGGTTTGGAGATCGTTAGGGAGAGTTGGGGATTGTGTTGGAAGGTTTGCGGGTGGAGGGAGGGACAAAAAGATTGATTGTCTCCCATTTTGAAGCTTTGGATTTTGGTGCTGGCAATTGGTCTAGTTGTAGGACGGGTGGATGAAAAGTCAGTTGGACGACTGGATAGGTAGGGTCGTGGACAAGGCAGCTTTGGCATAGGTCCGCCTAGTTCATGTTCTACAAGAATGCTGATATCGCATGACAGTAAGGACTACATAATATCCCAAGCTCAGTAGGAATCTACCCTCTGGTTTTTGGGGGACTGGGGAACTGGGTTCATGTCGATACCGAAAGGATGACCGCACAGCATCAATCCTATGATACGATGGAAACGATGATCGGACTCCGGGATAAGGTGCCGTGCGAAAGAAAGCCAGTAAATCAAAGTGTTCACCGTTCTTGCGGGGGACTGGTTGCAGCATTGCTTACGGCTGGATTGATTGATTGATGCTGCTGCACTTTGCCGCTTAAGCACCGCGGCAGAATGGTGGGCGGAAATGGCAGCCCCAAAACCATGTCCTTGAACATTATAGAGACTGTCAGATGAACCCCTGCATAACCGCGTTATTCTCGTATCTACTGTATACTCAGGTTTTGCGGTGTGTTCAGGCGAAGCAAACACCGGATCTAACAGGCGAGAAATAGTTCGCAGTAAGTACGGCATCCATATTACTTGCAGGGCATGCTTATGGAGGAACCATGAGCCAAGAATTATCGGTGTCTGGTTTGGTACAGTCGATGGTTGTAAACCCGCACTATGACAAACTACTTCTATGTCAACTGATATACCTACGCTAGCCGACGATCCACGTCAGAATTCGGGCCCGGAATAGATCCCTGTACCTTCAATGCACCCCATTGAACATCTGTAGTCCAGCTGGAGATGTAGCTATAAATGAACTGGGCCACACCTGCGTCGGCAATCCGTCTTTCCCACCATCCACAAGGCTCTCTTTGGGAACCCATCAACAAATCAATCCAGCTGAGTCATCCCCTCGAACCATAACGACCACCAAAGCTGTCGAACAAGATGTCTCTAGCAACCAAAATCCAGAATGGTCTACCCTCCACCTGCGAGGTGAACTTTCCAGCTGCCAACGACACGCCAGAGACCTACCTGTCCCACCGTTTCATGAATCTGGGAGACTCCACCCTCCCTGCTGGCACCGTTGTACCGTCCAGTGAAGAAGACTTGGTGGCTATAGTGCGGTTTGCCACCGACAATGGCCTGGAGATCGTGCCGAAATCCGGGGGCCTCGGCTGTGCTGTCAAATTCAAACCGAAGACGCTGTACGTGGACATGAAGAAGTTCACCCGTCTAGACATGGACTTGGAAGGCCGCGTGGTGAAAGTGGGTAGTGGTGTGTTGGTCGGTGACGTGTTCTCGGCTCTTATAGGGGCTGGCTTTTACACTGGTTCGTGAAGATACACTTACTCTTCTATCCACGCTACTTTGATGCTTCAATGCCCCCTATCTCTCAACTCCATTAGCTCTAAACAGAGGCTGATTGCAGATTTGCATTAGGAACCGCACACTACAGCAAAGTGGGTATGGTCGGAAATCTACTAGGTGGAGGCCTTAACGCCTCCATTGGTACTAAAGGATTTTCCTGTGATAATCTTCAAGCCGCCCGCGTCATCACAGGAAAGGGAGAGACACTGGACTTGTCCGTTGATTCCTCAGGTGATGAGGGATTATTCTTCCACCTTCTCCGCGGGGCAGGCGCCGGACTCGGCATTGTCACTGAGATGACCATACGGATTTACCCCCTAGCCGATCTGAAGCTAGGAACCAACCACAGTTTCTTGCGCGCTACGGCTATCTTCGCCCACGAAGAGCGTGAAGCTGCAGCCAAGATGTGGAAGAGTTTTAGCGACAAGCCCGACGAGCTATTCACTGCCTTCATCATGGACAAGGGACCCCCGGGCACGCCGGTCGCCGACAAGCCCGTTATCATGCTCACGATGCAGTTCCTGGGCCCGGCCGAAAAGGCCTCCGCGCTCTTCGCGAAATACCTGACCGACGAGGTGAAATCCCAGGCAGCCGTGACCATAGAGGCTCCCATGGAATGGGCCAAGATGAACGAAATGAGCGACAAGACCATCACGAGCAGTGTCCCTGAGATGGAGGCCTTCAACGCCCTGCTCGACTCAGCCTCCGAACAGACCCTCCTCTCCGTGGCGGAGCGCGTTGCCTCGTTCCACACTGAGTTCGGCCCGGACATCAAGGGGCACACCTTGATGGCGCCCATGCCGCGAGACACGCTGATGTCGCTGGATCACCCTGCGGGCACAGGGATGTGCCACCGTGACCGGAGTTTCATGATACAGGGTGTGTTCTGGGACATTCCCAAGGAGCATCGCGAGGGCGTGGCGCGCCTGGGGTTCGAAATTCTAGGGATAGCAAGGAAGGAGGACGCGGCGAAGGGGCTGCCGAACGCGGCCATAGCCGGGAATGCGAGAGTCGGAGTAGATATGAAGGGCGTCTATGACACTAGGACGATGGAGAACGTGAGGAAGATAAAGGAGCGGTTCGATCCGCGGGGGGTGATCTGGTGCGCCAGTGTACATGGCTGGGAGTAAATCTTCATGATGGATCGAAGCGTTTGATGAGAACCAGAGCAATGTGTTTCACTAGAGACACCATATCGCCCCGATAAGGAAGAGAAGATAAGAAATGAATAAACTCATTGATGAAGAAAGTTTTGAAAAAAAGCCTTGAAAATGGTACCGGTGCGGTTTTGGCCTGCCCAGATGCCCCATAACGTCAATCATTTTAACTGAACACAATGTAGTACTAAAGCCGGGCCTGTATATTTTCACCAATCTTCTCCGTCAAGCTGGATGGTCAAATCCGTAAGTCGAGTCCCATGCCACACGCTGAAGGCCGATCGTTCCCGTGCCATATGAATATCATCCGGGTGATCCGAGGGTTGAGCGAGGACCCTAAATGGGCTTTTCTAAATTATCGCGCTCTCCCCTGGACTGCAGGTAGATTTCGGGACGCTCCAATTTGGGTGTCTCGAAGTCTATCCGCAGTTTAGGGGGATACGTGACAGTTGATACATTTCAGCCGGCATTGTTGAGAAAAAAATCAATTTGAGTTCCACCAAGTTTGGAGCTACATTTAGCCCGTAACTGCAGTTCTTGCTATGTCATGTCCCCAAGCTCTGGCAAAGGATTATCCAAGCCAATTAACGTGCTACATATACTCGGTACTTCGCTCTGCTAATTATTCCGGACTTCTACTTTCCCGCTTCGATCCTATCAAGCAATCTCAATAGTACAGATTTCGCTTTCGAGAACTCTTTGGCGGCATACTCCGCCTGCTCGGAGTTTGGCTTGCTCTGGTTGTCCTTTTTTTTTGGAGTCTCTCGGGCGAACTACCAATGAGAATAAATCAGCCCCCAGCAGCCCGACCAAGCGCATTCTGCGCGCATAAGGATTTGGGGTCGCTTCAAGCAGCAGAAATAGGAACCTAAAGGCTGTGCATCATACAGTGGTCGGGAGGGGTATCTCGGTTACTAGTTCGGGGAATACTCAATCGTGGTTAGAGGCGATGACCGACTTTCAGCGCGAAAAGGGAATCTAGAGGTACTGCACAAGTGGCTAAAAGACGCCAAAAGCATGGCACGAAGAATGACCAACCTGCCGCTAAGACATAAACGGCGATCTCCAGGAAGTGGAATCGGGGCCGAGACCCGGAGTTCGGGGATACCATATCTCGGAGAGGAACGACTCTTGATGGTATTGGTGGAACGTGGATACCTGCAGAAAGTCGGATACGTGATATTTATCCCCGAGAACGACCTGTTTGACACTAACTTGATCTCGGTGACCATGTGGCAACACGCGTTTCTCGCTTGTAGAAAGACCCTGAGAAATGTACACGAACATGCTTTCCCAACCAGGGGAGATGCGTGGAGAACTCCGTGTGAGATTCGCGGCATGGCGTGTATGAACTTGGAAATGGGTAAAACCTCGGACCGAACTTGATCTCAGGAGATATTTAAGAGGAGTCCACTGAACAGCAGTTAGAACTGGAATTCTCTCATGCTCGTATCTCATTCCAAGTGTGAGAGATAAGAACTGAGTTTTGAGCCCTTCCGCACACCTTTCTGTCTCGATACCATTTCCCAGGACCAATACTGGTACTGTTCAAGAGACTTCAAGTCTTTCGTCTTCGACGAGCTTGGAGACCAAAAAAAGCCAAAGCCAGACAGTGACTTCGTAGAACCATCAAAACAAGGTCAAAATGTCAACAATGAATCGCCAAAGTGGCCTCCTCGTTGCTCTCGCGGAGCAGTTACTCGAAAACGTACGAAAACTCGAATCTGGCTTGCCAGCATCGCCTACATTCGAAGATGACGTGATCTCACTGCTGCCTGAAGATCTACAAGAAACGCGTGGAGCTATCATCAATCAGGCGGAAGATCTGAACACATTGGTTAGGGGGGCTGGGGGTCCTTGGGGTCGCATTCTTGATTCCTCATTGAAGGTATGAAATTTGACTTGACCTGGTTTCATCCTACGATGCACTCAGTGCTGAAAATATCTGTTGTTGAGCTTGACACTAAAATTTTCCTAGCATCTTGATGATCTCTCTCTCCAGGCCATCTATAATTTCAAGGTGCCTCAGAATGTGCCCCTGGAAAAAGGTTCTTCTATTGCCTTTTCCGACCTTGCACGTAAATGCGATGTTGATGAAGGGCGTCTAATTCGGTTCGTACGTCATGTCATGACAAATCATGTTTTCCATGAGCCTCAGCCCGGTTTCGTCGCACATACGGAAGACAGCCGTCTACTGGCCACAGATCAGGGCCTGTCCGATCTGGTCGGCTCTATGCTTGAGCAAGCACGGCCCGCATCCGTGAAAGTTGTTGATGTTATGCGAGAATGCATGGCGGCTGGTCAGCCGGAACTGCTAGAGGCCCCTGACCGGACAGGATTCCAGGCTGCTTTCAACACGGATAAGCCGTACCATTCGTTCCTGAGTGCGGACCCAGAGCTCATGCGGCGCTTCAGCAATACGCAGACTTATTGGGAGCGTGCGGGCCCCAAAACAACGGAGCAAATCACCACAGCCTACCCATGGTTGGATATCGTTCCGCTCAAGGATCGCGGATGCGAAAGTGGCAGCCTTGGTTTGGTCGTGGATGTCGGAGGTGGCAACGGCCATTACAGCGTTGCCATCGCACGGAAACACCACCATCTGCGGCTGATTGTGCAAGATCTCCCAGGCGCGTCCGTCGCCGGTGCAGCATCGGTTCCGGACGAGCTCAAATCGCGTGTCGTGTTCCAGGATCATGACGCTTTCACGCCCCAGCCCGTCGTCGCAGACGTGTATTTCCTCCGTCATGTCTTCCACAACTGGCCTGATGCTCAGTGTGTGCAACTGCTCCAGAACTTGGTCCCGGCCCTGAAACCGGGCGCGAGGTTGCTGTTGTGCGATATCGTCATTCCGGATAGCTCCAACGCTGAGAAAAGGCTCGTCCGGCGATGCGACATGTTGATGCTATCCATCTATAATGCGCGGGAGCGTACGGTAGTAGACATTGTGAAGTTGTTTGAGAAGGCAGACAAGAGATTCAAATTCGAGGGTGGAGTGTACAATTATCCGGGGGCAATAGACCAAATCGTGGAGGCGATCTGGAAGCCGTGAGGAATGCCATACAGGGAGGTACCGGTAGAGTATTGTTCTAACAGCTTTACATGAATAAGTATGAATCTGGGGTATGCTTTCATGCAGACGAGCCGGAGTTTCTCCCTAACTTGAAGTTAGTCAGTCTATTTGTGAATAAGAAAGGGTGTAACTGTTAAATTAAGTCGGTCGAGGAATTGAGATTGGCAAATGTATGAAAGCTTAAAATTATAGCTTTGTGACGGCCTTCTCTCTAATTGCTGTAGCTGCCTGATCTAGAACTGGTATCCGGAAAACAATTATGCTGGCGATTTCCATATAATGAACTTTGATATTCAGGTTAATCGAGCGCTTAATCCACCCTGATAGATTTTAACAAAGAGGGGTTCTTCTGCAGCTCTCCTACAGTGTCTACGCAGTGGCTTGTCTGGTACCGTACGTATGGGAGCCCTCATATTTTAAGTTCGAAACCCGGTGAGTAAATAGTCATTTAGAATCTTATAACACCCGTGAATGGTAGTGTTAATCTCAGCTATCTTGGCTGCTTGGAAGCAGTCACTGGTAAATGACATGTGCCATATCTGCTGTCATGAAAGCAGTGTTCGTTGGCGGGATCGCGAGAATCTAGGGATCCACAGATGTCACACCAGTAACCTGATGGCACATCACTGTACCGGTACTGTACCGCCGTTACTCAATACCTGTGGGTCCAACTGCGGGGATAAGCGTGCCTGACGCTTACTAAGCTAGCCGTAGATAGAGGCATGCTTTGGTGTGCCCACCGAAGCATGCTGGATCGTTACATCACACAAATCATTAACGAGTTATCGCAATAAGCATTTGTGATCTATTCATTACGTCTAGACAGACACAGCCCATCCAACAATACCTATGATAGACACCGTACTTTATCGTATTGCACCAGCCTGTTGCAAACGCGGCTTACGACAGTGACATCATGCCTAACTAGGCCGCCCCCAGCGGGACAACACCTCTAACAGGGCGCAGGATTCATGATACCAAATGTACTCTTAGTATTGGACAAATCCACATTCATATCGTTCGTATCGTGAATACACTGATCTACTTCCTGTCTAGGCTTTTCATTTATTTTGATTGAAAGCAACTTGATGTCTTGGAGGGCATGCTCTGTATGGAATCCTACGGTAAAGCCAGATGTCCCGTTTGGGATGTCGTCCCGCTTATGGGGATTGTGGTTTTGCAGGGATTTAGGCCTTGCGGAGCCACAGAGCCCTTGTTTAGTCTCGTGGGCCCTAAATCCCCTCACTTAGATCCGAATCAACAAGCATACTCATTCTGATAGACAACATCCGCGTACGGTAGGTCTCGTATACTAACGAGGCTTTTTATGCGGCGTGTTATAGCCGGAGAGTGCCTTGCGAAAGCTATCTCAAAGGCACAGGATGCACCGTGGTTACAAGAGTATCATCAGTATGTTGATACTACCTCCACGATAGGTGGTGGAGTAGCCGGCTCAGGCATCCAGGAAAAAAGTGGCACAATGCTGGAAAGGTAAAGTCACTGCATTTAGATATGCGGAACTCTAGTTATCCAGTTTCTTAGGTGAACTTAAATAAACAATCGACTTCCCCTTATCAATTTAAGAGGTAACTTAGGTGTAGTGAAAGCAAGTATGATCCCTTCTATCTTCCCCACACAAGTTGAGGGTAAACCCGATTTTCACTACCTTCAGTCTTCCGAAAGTCTGTGGGTAGCGCAGCACCAAAGTCTGGTAATGCTTTGACTATAGACTTACAGAAGAACGGAGGTTGCAGATAGGAGTGGCTATTCGAATCAGCCGAATGGTACTAGGCACGCGCGGGACATGGTCCGCGTTTTTCGAGTGTTGAGTCCACCATTGAGAGGGAGTTCAGACCCATACTTAATCGGCTGATAAGGCTTGCAATAGGGCGTGTAATACTTCCTATGTTCTATCGATTGGTTGTTAGGTAATGAAGCATCTCAAGGCTTCACTTTGCGTTGCGTTCTTGTCCTATGAGTCATACTGAATTGTTGGTACCACAAGTTGTACATACGTTTGGGCTGCAAGTGCATTGAATTCGATGCTGATCTCTCTCCCTAGCTATCCCCTTGGTTGCGAGTTTGCAGCATTGCGTAGTGTACATGTGCGGAAATACAAGGCAATTACGATGCGACGAGTCAGAGCTGATGCAAGCTAGTACGCCCAACCAAGACTGCGCGATAGGCCTGGCTGCGGTCCCTGGGTTTTCTCGCAGTTCTACCCCTTTCTCGACTTTGCACTTGGATAACTTGGAGCGCCAGACAGAAATCAAAGATATCGTTATGCTTACTTGAAGATTTTCTTTCTAGCTATCAATATATTTAGCCTTTGTACTCTACTCGAAAGCAAAAGTTTGATGGAAGAGACACAGGTCCCGCAAAGTGA
This sequence comes from Iodosphaeria phyllophila, assembly GCA_025802455.2. Taxonomy (NCBI): domain Eukaryota; kingdom Fungi; phylum Ascomycota; class Sordariomycetes; order Amphisphaeriales; family Iodosphaeriaceae; genus Iodosphaeria; species Iodosphaeria phyllophila. Next base: position 9,860 of record JAOYMO020042486.1, read on the forward strand.
CATCAAGATCCATGGCTGACTAGAGTACTGTACCTAATTTTTTGAGGAGCGTTGCAAACTCGCAACCAAGGGGATACGCTCCGGTATTGACTGTATCCGTATACCCGCTTGTATGGACCTTGCTCTTGTCTAACGTGAGATGCAAGACCTGGTTGGTAGCAACACCAATGCTGGCAGCCTGAAGGCATGTTATTCATAGCAAGAAACCTGTACTGCACTAAACCGGAATGCCTTACGTAGGGCGCCCAGTAGGAACACAGAGATCCTGACTTCGTATGTTACTCTTTTTTCCAGTCCTTATCGTATCACAAAGCCAAACCACGCAGAGTACCATGATGTTTTAAGCTTGCCAGGGGCCTAAAGCTCAAGAAAGTTGGAGCCTGGAAGACATACCACCAGATTTTACTGTGCTCCAGGTCTCTCCTATCATAGTTTGAGAAGCATTGCATCCTTGCATATTCTGAGGCGATGAGATGTCCATGGATCAACAGGGAAGGCCGTAAATCTAGCCAGTCTTTTCAGTTCGAGGCCTAACGTCGCCAGGCCTCTTGCATGACATGCATCATACCACATACAGGCGTTAGCCAAAACAATCGAAGCAAACAGATCTATCTTGTGTATCTCTGAAATGCATTTCTGCCTGGAATTTGTAGGCTGCCATGCTTTGTTCAAGGAATATATGCATCTGCTACTAGCTGATCCGTAAACTAATAAGCGGCATCTCTGCTCAACGTCGATTTCGCCATAGTCGTAAATTCTCCTTCACTCGGCTGTATTGATCAGATCCATCCTTTCAAGCGAAGCTACAAGATACACTCCTGAGAGTTTAAGAGACTGCTCTAGGACTGCCATGGACCGCACATCACGTCGCCCCTGGGCTTCAAACGGTTCTGGACGACCGCAACAACCTTGCCGTAACTTCCTCCAAGATGGCACTTGCCAATATGGAGATAACTGCCGGTTTCGTCACTCGACAAAAGATTCAAATGCGGGTCACGGGACCACTCGGTCTGGAAAAGAGTCTCAAGAACCTCGGCAGGAGGATGATCTCAAGGAATGGAAGCGGCTTCTTAAACCGGCCCGAAACGCATCTAGGTCTGATTCCCACCCAAGTTTAGATTCATGCCGACGGTTTTTCAGGTTGGCTCGTCAGCTGGCAGATGAGGATATTGGGGCATGTCAGGAAACCGTTCGACTCATGGCTCAGGATGAAGGGCTCTCGTATATCCGACATCTTGTCGACAATCAGATCTCCGGAGTATCTGGCAAGGGGTCTATGCTGGCCTTATTTACGGAGCAGATCCAACCTCTCTTCGAGCTACTGATTCATCCTCGTGTCATCGACTCCAACGTCCTTGAGCAAGAAGTCGCCGGTCTGTACCACTTTTTGCAAGGAATTGACGGCAATAGAATGAAGGAAGTCTTCGATTTCATCGCCACGTTGATTGAGGCAAACCCTAAGTGGAGCACCAAGCCTGGAATGTCCTCGATGGTGGTACTGGAGCTGAGCGTGACTGTGCTGGCCAAGATGATCGATTGTATCACGTCGAATATAATCAACGATAATTTCAAGTTAGTCAGTAATCGATTTCAAGGCTTGTTCGAGACCTTCAAACTTCAATCCGATGATTTCTCGAGGCGTCAAGCTCAGAAAAGTTTGCAATATGTTCAAAGAAGGCTTGGAATCGGCGAGTCTCTCGAAAACGCTCAGCTCGCTGCTCCTGACCGCGCTAATCGAGCTCAATTCTACCTGCGGCGCGATCTTCCTGGTCATCTCTCCACCGATGGCCCACGGCACGACAACGACCATGTCAACATCGCGGACATTAGTATAATGCCCACGTTCGACGAGATTATGTCTGTGCGCTCTGAGTATCTGCCAACCAATGATCCATCGCTTTTCCACCGCCCAGGAATCCAGGGTCGCCTTGACAGAGAGTTCCGTTTACTCAGAGAAGACACTGTTGGCCAACTCCGAGACGCAGTTCGAGCCCATTTGGATGCTATGAAACATCAGGCTGATTTACCCCCGAGAAGACAAGCCAATACCATGCGCACATATACATATCAGAATGCGACTCTCCAGAGCATGGCTTTCGATGAGCGTAATGGTTTTGACTTGCTCGTTCAATTTCCACAGGCAGCCCCCGCCAAAGAAGGGCGCAAACGCCAGGACTGGTGGTCTCATTCTAAACGTTTCCAACCTGGTGGTCTAGTTTGCGCCATTTCTGGAGATGGATCTCTCTTCTTCTGTGTCGTTGCACAAACAACAATTCTTGCTGATGAGAGCCAGGGTAGAGTGTCATCGT
>JAOYMO020042582.1:0-12167 GCA_025802455.2 Iodosphaeria phyllophila
CTGGAAGCCTGCCCGGCTCAGTTCACTGCGAAGCAGGCACTGGTGGTCGGTGCGGTGCTGCTGATGTTCGACGTCATGGGCAACGAGGCGCACACGTCCCTCTACGAGGACATCCAGAACATCGTAGCCTGTGGTTTGGTCACTCTCAGTCAACAGCCCCGTGGAGTGCCCAGTACGGCGACGATTGCCAAGACCATCTATGCGCTGGTCGACTGCGGAGCCATCAAGTACATGCCGGGATGGACGGGCGTCAGATCCACATTGATCTTGGACGACCTCTCTGCTGTCGACACTTCTGCACCCCGCAGTGGTAGAAGGATGTCAGCAGTCAACTACCTCTGGAAGGGCGGTAGGCAGTCAGGGTCTACGACCCCTCCTACCGGGTCTCAAGTCTTTAGTTTCGAACCTGGGAAGAGCCAACGGCAGTCCGGGTCTACGACCCCTCCTACCGGGTCTCAAGTCTTTAGTTTCGGGTACGTCAGACTGCTTGCACCTCTGTACGCCGGGAAGCACGGCACGGAGAGGGCAGCGGTGACCCGAGAGTTCACCAAGCAACTGTCCAGCCGTGGGGTATCTCGCCGCAAGGTCTACGAGACTGAGGCTAGGATGGGAGTCAACGGGCTGTACGCACCCTTCACCTGGGTCGTGGAGATTCCTGACGAGCACGTAGCTGCGGTTGAACTGGCGGTGCAAGCCACATACCGGAAGTTCCAGCCTAGCGCTTGACACATCTAAACTGAACGGGATATGGTATACTCATGCCTGCTACCAAGTTCGCCACAGACATCCGCACCTCCACGGAGATGGACTTCGTTCCGAAGCCGATCCGGGACTACCTGATGAAGACTCTCGGGTTCTCCAAGACTCGCACGGTCAACGTCTACTCCGCGCTCGGAGCCAAGACGATCGAGACCATCCAGGCAGACCCGTACTCGATCATGAAGGCTCGCGCCATCGCGTTCACCATGGCGGATCGCTTCGCCAAGGGCAAGCCCTTCTACATCAAGGACAACGACCCCCGGCGTCTCAAGGCTGCGGTCGAGTCCGGCTTCAGCGAGATCGAGGAGCAGGAAGGTCACACCTACACTCCTCGCGCCGACGTCATCAAGAAGGCGTACAACACCTCCAAGGTCAGCATCTCCCTCATCAACGAGTGGCTGGACAAGATGCTGACGGCGACTCCGCCCACCATCGTCTCCACGATCATGGACGGCACCGAGGTCTTGGGGCTTCCGGGGACGTGGGAGACAGAGGCTCGGGTCGGCAAGCGCCTCACAAGCTCGCAGGACGGGCTGAACCTCATGCCGGTGGGTCTCAACCCGGATCTGGACGCGGATCAGCGTGACGCCGTTCTGAGCGCCCTGACCAACTCCGTCACGATCATCACCGGCGGTCCGGGGCGCGGCAAGTCCCACGTCATCGGCGAGATCACCCGTCAGTACGCTCTGGCGGGCGTGACCTTCGCTCTGATGGCACCTACAGGCAAGGCTGCGGTACGGATGTCGGAGCTGTCCGGCTACCCCGCCAGCACGATCCACAAGTTCATGCTCGCCAAGCGGTTCGCCAAGATCGACCCCGACGTGGAGGAAGCCGACCCGTACAACCCCGACGTGATCATCATCGATGAGTCCTCGATGCTGACCATCCACCTCATGGGGTGGGTGCTGGACGGGTTCGGGGGGCATCTGGTCATCGTCGGCGATGCTGATCAGCTTCCCCCCATCGGTGCCGGGCAGGTGCTGCATGACGTCATCGCTTCCGGCGAGGTTCCCACCGTGGAGCTGAAGACCAACCACCGATCCGCCGACGTGCTCGGCATCGCTGAGGCTTCCGAGGCGATCCTCAGTGGCTCCCTGCCCAGTCGAGGTCCTGGCTTCGCGTGGGTCGAGGACGTGTCTGACTCCGTCTACTCCACCATCTCCGTCTTCAAGCAGCTCGGAGAAGACCTGAGGGGTGCTCCGGTGCTCGCGTACACCAACGCTGAAGTAGCGGCGCTCAACGAGGAGCTGAGGGCGCTCTACAACCCCACCGGTCCGGAGTACGTGTTCAAGGTGACCAAGGACGTGGAGCGGATCTTCCGTATCGGCGACCCGGTCATGAACACCAAGAACAACTACGACCTGAAGATCATGAACGGCGAGACCGGTCGGGTCGTGGAGGTCATCCACGGAGCGGACATGATCCGCTGCGACTTCAACGGTGAGGGTGTCCTGTTCGACAAGACCACGATGCGCGAGCTGGTCCCGGCTTACGCCTACACCTGCCACAAGATGCAGGGATCGCAGGCGGAGATCGTGGTCGTGTCGGTCAAGTCGGTGGCGAGCTGGCAGAAGTGGATCGGACGCTCGTGGATCTACACAGCGACGTCGCGGGCGAGCAAGGCATGCATCCTGGTGGGTGACGTGAAGTCGATCTCCCGCATCCTCGCGGTCCAGGATCGGGGCTCGCGTCGCACCCGGCTTCAGCAAGAGCTGCGCGGGACGGTCGATTGACCTTGTATGAGTCTTGAGGGGATTGCGCACTGGATCGGCGGCTTCTCAGCCGCCGACTCCGGTACCTTCGAGGCGGTAGAGCTGAAAGCCCCTCCGTGTTGGGTATGCGGAGCGGTCTATGTATTGCACACCCAGTTGCCGATCAATCGCCCGGTGGGTTGGTCCACCACCAGGGCGGTGGAGTGTAAGACCTGCGACGTGAAATGGACCGCTCACATAGCCATCGATGAGCACAGGCACATCGTGGTTGCCGAAGAGGGCTAATCCTGGTACGGTTAGCAAAGACAAGCACCGAAACCCAAGGAGCACAACATGGCTGGTCCGATCGTTCAGATCAAGTTCCGGTTCGAGTCCGCCGACGCGTACGAGTCCCGCTACGTCTTCCGCATCGGGGAGGACACCGACATCTGCCGCGTCTACATCGACAACCTGACCTGGCAGGTCTCCTTCAGCCGCCCCGAAGCGTCCTCTCCGACACACTTCTCCCCGCTGGTCGCCCCGACCACGACCGAACCGGACCAGTCTGAGCAGGGCGGTCGCACCGGCACCCGAGTCTCCGGATCCGGTCTGGGAGTCATGCTCTACCCGTACTTCTCCAACCTCACCGTCGCCCTGCTGTGCGGAAAGACGGTCGGTCCCATCATCGCCCTGGGCGACGCTCCGATGCTCACCGACGAGGATCTGGCGAAGTTCTTCAAGGAGTGACCATGCCGCCAACCGGCACCAAGCCGACCTTCTTCCTCGATGTCGACGGACCTCTCAACTCCACCAACCCCGGCAAGCACATGTGGGGTCAGAAGTGGGCGGAGTCCGAAGTACACGGACACACCCTGAGGTACAACCCGGGGCTGATGGATGCTCTCCGCGAGCTAGTCGGGGAGGGGGACGTTGAGGTGGTCTGGTGCACCTCGTGGGTGCCTTACGCCCATCTGCTGGAAGAGTTGTTCCAACTGCCGAAGTTGGGCAAGGCTTTCGAGGACTGTTCGCCGTACACTGCCTGGTCGGAGAAGGTCAAGGCGGTGGAGAAGTTCGATCAGACCACGGATCAGCGATGGGCGTGGGTCGATGACGAAACCCCTCGAAAGGGACCACTTCGAGACAATCTGACCGATTCTGGCAGAGGGCTGCTTGTTCAGGTCAACCCACTCAACGGGCTGACCCCGGCACAACTGCGCACGACCAAGGAACATCTGCTAGCCTCAATGCATGGCTGAAGGTGATTCTGAGTTCGTTGAGATGCTGAAGAGCGAGTGGGCTGACTTCTCACCCGCTCTTCAGGCATCTTCTGAGGGCAAGACGGCGGGGCTGGGACTGCTCGTAGCCAACGCTGTACGGATTGCCCGGATGATGCGCGAGGAGCTAGGCGAGGTCGATGACCCGTCGGCGGAGCGCTCTCTGCTGGTCGTGCTCTGCGCCAATGCCTACAGGGTAGCCATCGAGCCAGAGCCATCTGTTGAGATTTGCCAGATCCTCGCCTCCGCAGCCGTGCAGATCATGGAGCTGGAAGACGCCCTTGATGTTGCAGAGGCTTCTGTAGGCATCCTGCGCGAGCCGGACGACGACTGAGACTCAATCGCCGATGCTCTTGGTGAGATCAGAGCGGTGGTGAGTCATGTCCAAGGTAGAAGACAGCCTGTATGTCCGAGGTCAGATTCTCGGTGCTCGATTCGAGAACGTGACTACGTTTCCCACAAGCCCCGAAGCCGGGCGTATGGTGTTCTACGTACCAACCAGCACAATGTACTGGTTTTCCGGCACCCAGTGGCTGAAGGCTACCGGCGGCGGAGCGGGGTCGTACTACTACATCGCCTCTGACAAAGTGGTAACTGTCGGTGACGGTGAGGTCATGTACCTACCGATGAATCTCGATCTCCAAGGCATCATCGCCCTCGATGGAGCCATCTCAGATTCTCCGGGGAGCTGACCTATGGGCATCATCAATATCCTGCTGCGCGATCAGTCCACAGTGCCTACTCCGGACTCGCTGCACGTAAACATCTTCGTGGATTCTACTACGCAGAAGCCCAAGGTCAAGAACTCCGCAGGCACCATTGTGGACTTTACCGGACCTACTGGTACAAGAGGTTCACAATGGACCTATGGATCTGCGGTGCCTTCTGCCTCGGGTCTTGTAGGAGACATGTACCTCCGCACCACTGGGGATGTTTACCAGAACCTTGGTGGTACATCTTGGACTAGCTCGCTGCTCAACTTGACCGGTCCTACTGGACCTGCGGTAGCGCTCGGTACATCTGCGACAGACGTTTCTGCTTCTGCTAGCGCTGGCGGCTCCGCAGCTACTGCCTCCAAGTCGGACCACACCCACTTCCACGGCAACCAGGCTGGCGGGGCTCTTCACTCTACCGTGGTCAATGCTGGAGCCAATGGATTCATGTCCGGCACAGACAAGACCAAATTGGACACGTACGGTGCTCTATCGACGACCACACCAACCACAGACGCAGCGACCACTGGAGCGGTAGGCACGTCAGCAGCGCTTGCTCGCGCCGATCACCAGCACGCGCACGGCGCACAAACGGACCCCACACTTCACGCGGCAGTGACTGGTTCAGCCAACGGCTTCATGGTATCCACTGATAAGTCCAAGCTGGACACATACGGCTCGTTGGCTTCTAGCGCGACTGACGTGTCCGCCGCAGCATCCGCAGCTGGAGCGAGCACCAACCTGGCACGTCAGGACCACACGCACTTCCACGGCAACCAGGTTGGGGGCGCTCTTCATGCTCTAGCTACCACGTCCGCCGCCGGATTCATGTCGGCTGCAACTGTGTCTGGATTGAACAACGCAAACGTACAGTATGTGAACGTGCGCGACTTCGGAGCCATCGCTGACGGCTCCACGGACAACACCACTGCCATCCAGAACGCCATCAACAGCCTGCCCGCCTCCGGTGGAACCGTCTACCTTCCTGACGGCTGGTACAACATCAACAGTCCGCTCACGATTTCCAACTCCAATACGTTCCTGGTAGGACAGTCCAAGGGCTCCACACTCCTGCGAGCCACGTTCGCCACTGGTGACATCTTGACCATCACCGGGTGGTTCTGCGAGGTCCAACAGCTCCAGTTCTACACCACCGTGAACCGCACCTCTGGCTACGCCATCAACGCGGGCGGAGTAAGCGGCTCTACGGTGGCACACTACTTCCGCGCCAAGGAACTGCTGATCTACGGCAATCAGGGCGTCAGCTCGCACTACCACGGCATCCGTCTCGGAGACACGTCGCTGGGGTCCATTGAAGAAGTGGAACTGCGGTTCTTTACTGGTTACGGCATCCACTCCGATGGCACTGGCGACAAGGTAATCAACCGAGTCATCACCACAAATGCTTCCGCATCGGCGGCGCTGGCGGGCATCCGGATTAGCTCTTGTGCCTCTATCCTCATCAACGAGTGCAACGTCATCACTGCCGGTAACGCTCTGGACATCGCCCCGGCGACCGGTGTGACCGTACCTTCCATCAAGGTAACGAACAGCTTCTTCGACACGTCGGTCAACGGTCTGAACATGACCAGCGCCGGGTACTTCTACCGCTCAGAGTTCACGAACGTCTGGTTCGGATCTATGAGCAACGCCGCTATCAACTTTGCTCCTACATCAGCAGGCGGCGTGGACGGAATTACATTCGTGAACTGCGACTTGCTGAACAACGTGGCAGGTACGACCTATGGCGTACAGACGAATGCAAACGTGGGACGCTGGCGCATGTCTTCCAGCCAGGTAGCTGGTTGGAATACGGGCGTTAACCTGGTGGCGGGAGCGGCGCACTACCCGTCGTTGACGAACAATACGATTGGCACCATTGCGGCGTTCGGTGTGAACACTACAGGCGTAGCCATCGCCGGTGGAACCTACAAGGGACTGACCTTCCGGAACAACGACATCGGTGGAAACACCAACCCGATGAATGTGGCTACTGGGATCACAGCAACAGACACCCAGCTATTGGAGATCAGCAACAACCCCGGAGGTCTCCAACAGGGAGTACTGTCTTCGGTAGGTGCTACAACGGTAGCTATTCCAGTAACAACTGAGACCGTCGCTCTAAATGCTAGAATACCAGCAAACTCAGTGCAGCCGGGACAGATCTTTCGCATCACTGTACTATTCGTCAACGGAGCTACCGCACAGACAGCTTCGATCTGGCGTATTCGCGCCGGAGCCGCAGGTACCACTGCGGACGGAGGTGCAACACCAGCGGCAGCGAACGCCGGTGGGGCAGTAGCTGCCAACGCCCGCGCTATCTTTACCGGATGGTTGGTAGTTCGTTCAGTCGGATCTTCAGGTACCGTAGAGGCTGAGCTTCTTTCTATTGCCACAACTACCGTACCTACTACTGCGGCAGTTGCTACGACGCCAACTGTGGCTATGAATGCGACGTGGTACATCAGTGTCACACTCGCTTTGACCGGTGGAGCAGGCACCATTCAGCAAGCGATGATAGAAGCTCTGTGAGGCACCCATGGCATATGGAACTTTGTCTGGTACCGCATCCCGTATTTTCGTCTTCTGGAAGACGGACAGTCCTGCTGGACTTTACGGCAGTCCTACTACAGCATTCACCCTTCGTTGGTGGGGCTACGCTGTGACTTCCGCTGGGGTGCTGATCACCGACACCGTAGGAACGCAAGTCTATAAGGATTGTGCCGGGACGATCACATTTGATCCAACCTCCGCAACTGCCAGCTCTGTGCGAACGCAGCTCCAGACTGCCGCCCGCAACTGGTACGGGCAGGGCGCAGCCACCGTCGTCATTCTCCTGGACACTTCCGGATTGCTGGGGCTGTGATGGGATATCTCAGCGAAATCGTCTCCGACATCGAGGATGCCAGCAGCATCATCTACATTCGAGACATGGACGGTAGATACGTCTACGTCAACGACAACTACGAGAGCATGCTGCCCTTCACCAGGGAGCAAGTGCTCGGCAAGACCAACCGCGAGCTGTTCGGCGAAGAGGCAGCACGCCAGTGGGAAGCCACGGACATGCTCACTTCCGCTTCCGGTTCCTACACCACGACCGAAGAGATCATGTACGATCAGCGCACACGCAAGTGGCGCAAGTTCGTATCGACAAAAGCCACCATTGTGGACGAGACAGGCAAAGCATTTCTAGCTGGCATTTCTGTGGAGGTCAAGGACAAGAAGGCACTTGAGTACGAGCGCCGCTTGGCTGATCTTCGTGCCCGCTTCCTAGTCAGATTGGCGGGAGAACGATGAGCGATTTACTGGAAGAAGCTCCCGAAGAGGAGTATGAAGAGGAATCTCAATCCATCGACGTGAACCTGACTCTGCCGACACACCGCGTGCTGCTGAAGGCAGGCAGCGCCGCTGTGGAGATCGAGTCCTCAGAGTCCCTGAGCGAGATTATCCTCGCCGCCAAGGATCTTCTAGGCATGGTGTATGACCCCGACGCGGAGCGCCGCGCAACGAGTACGATGGGGTTTCACACCGAGTTCAGGGGAGACGAGTGACTAACCTCAACGAGCTAGCAGCCATGGTCCACAAGACAGCCACAGAGCACGGATGGCACGAGAAGCCAATGGAAATGGCTACCGTCGTAGCCAACCTACACGACGAGGTGTCCGAAGCCTGGCAGGAGTACACCCACGGACGTGAGCTTACCGAGGTGTATCGAAATGGCGGCGCTTGGAGTGGTAGATCGCCGTACTCGCACAGCGCCATTGCTGGCGGTTGGGTGGCTACCGACGAAGAGTTGAATACGATCAAGCCAGAAGGAATCCCGATCGAGATGGCTGATGTCGTCATTCGAGCGATGGACTTCTGTGTGGAGGAAGGCATCGATCTGGAAGCGATGATCAAGCTGAAGGATGCCTACAACCAGACGCGCAGCTATCGCCACGGTGGCAAGCGTGCCTGACGCGGCTGAACGTGAAGCGGAGGACAAGAAGATTCTCCAGAGCATGGCGGACATCCTTATTGGAGGAGACCCCGACTGTGAGCACGACGTGGTGCATGGGGACTTCTACAGTGGCATCAAGTGCTCGAAGTGCACAGCCTGGTACTGCGCCTGACATCCGATTCTTCGGGTAGACGTCAACTACCCGAAGGGGACTCTCATGTCCATCAATGCAAACCCCGAGTCCACTTGGGGCATGTCCGCAGAGCAGAAGGAAGCTTGGGCGAACGAGTACGCCCCCAAGCCCGAGCCTGTTGTCGAAGAGGAGCCCGTAGAGGTACGTCCTGAGGACAACACCAACCCGGAGTCCACGTGGGGAGCAACCCCCGAGAACAAGATCGCCTGGGCTGAGAAGAACACCGATGACTGGGATCCCGACAACCCGGTATCGCATCCCACTGAGGTAGGTCTGCACGACGAGAACGCCATCCAGGCTCCGGCACAGACCACTCTGGACGCCGGTCCTGTAGTATCCCGCGATGACCGTGACCCTGAGTACACGCCGATCTATGCTCCGGCGGAAGACTCTGATCAGGACTACACTGCACCCACCGCTCCGGTGATAGATGAGGTAGCTCCGATCATGGGACCCGGCGATGTGTCTCACCCGAATGACACCTCAGACGTACCCATGGGAGACACGAACCCGGCGGCAGGCGAGACCGGTGGTGGTGCCAACCAGGGTCTGACGTTCGAGGAGGGCATGCAGGTCGACAAGACTGACGCTCCCACCGAGACGGACGCTCCTGCGGACGAGACCAACTCGACTCCTGATGCTCCTGTCCTGGCAGATCCCGACTTCACGCCACCTTCGGTAGATACAGTGGATGGTCAGGAGAACACCGCGAACGAGTCCTCAACGACCGGCGGGGCAGACGCAAGCCAGTAAGGTGTACGATGTGGACATGAAGCCAAAGCCGTTCCAACGTCCACGAATCGATGTAGATGCCTCAGGCATCAAACGCGAATGGCAATGGGTGTCACCGGACAAACTGTCCATAGGTGACACCCTTGCTGATTTCGGCACCATTTCGCGCATCAACTCGAACCAGTCCTTCCAGTACACCAACACGCTCATCGTCGATGACATCGAGTCCGGCAAGGCTCCCATCATCGGGTACGAGGTGTTTGGGCAGAACGGGCAGCGTACCATCTTCGAGCCCAGCGATGTGTGTCATGCGTACACCAGGGTAAGCGCCTAAGCTTGAGTCTCCCCCTTCCACATTGGAGACCACATGGCAGCTCGTACTCTGACTCAACTCTGTGAACTCGTCTTCAGCGGCGTGCTCATCAAGGGCAACTCGAACATCGATCTCCGCAAGGATCGCCTGTCTCTGTTGCGTACGAAGCTGACCGAAGATCACTTCCCTGACGAGCCGATGAAGATGCTCTTCCGGCTGCTCTGCAAGTACGACGACATGACCGGTGACGTCATCGGCGAGCAGGAACTGATCGATCTGCTATCCGGCGCGGCGGATGCTGGCACAGCCAGCCTCCTGACGGAGATGTACCAGGACTTCTCATCTCGCAACATCGACCACGACGTCTTCGTGTTCAGCATCGATCAGGTCCGCGAGCGCAAGGCAGCCAAGGAGACTGATGCAGCCCTCGTAACCGCCGTGGAGGTGCTACGTAAGGGCGTCGATATGCCCGGTGGCAAGGAGCTGCGCGGGCAGCGAGACGCCAGGGGCTACATCCTCAACGAGATCGCTCGCATCGACAAGGATCTGTCCTTTCAGGAGTCTCCTGAGGGCAATCTCCGCGACGAGACCGAAGAGATGTGGTTGGAGTACCAGAAGCAGGCAGAGCTGAACGCTTCCGGTGGGTTCCAGGGCATCAACTTCGGTATTGATCAGCTCGATGAAGGACTTGGCGGAGTCAAGGCTGGTGATCTGGCGTTGGTGGTGGGCTACACCTCCTCCGGCAAGACCACGCTGTGCGTTCAGATGGCGTGGTGGGCGGCAGTCATGCAGGGATTGAACGTGGTCTACGTGACCACGGAGACTTTGCGCGAGCAGGTCCGACGCAAGATCATCTCAAGGCACTCATGCCTACCGATGTTCGGGCTTGACGGCGGATCGGATCCGCAGGGGCGTCTCTTGCCCGGAGGGCTGAACACCAAGAGCATCCGTCGCTCGCAGCTAACTCCTGGGGAGTTGGATGTCTACCGCAACTGTCTCGACGACATGCGCTCGAACCCGTTGTACGGATCGACGGACATCATCCAGATGCCCGCCGGAGGCACGATGGCTGATGCACAGGCGCGGATCTCGCACGTCAACTCAGACAAGAAGATCGATCTCATCATTCTGGACTACTTGGAGCTGTTTCGCCCGCGCAACGGCAAGGCAGACTACCGAGCCGGGCTGAACGACAACATCCAAGACTCGAAGGAGTTGGGGACCACCACCAACGAAGGTCGCGGCGCTTCCGTCGTCAGTCCCTGGCAGGTCAGCAGGAAGGCAAGAGACGAAGCAGCAGCAGGTAACGCATACACGTTGCAGTCGCTTAGTGAGACGAAGAAGGCATCAGACACCCCGGATACGATCATCAGCGTACTCGAAGACCTATACCGTCCCAAAGAGCGCATCTTCGAGATTTCGCTGGCAGCGTTGAAGCAGCGCGACGGTGAGATTCTGGAGCCCTTCAAGGTGGACGTGGACTACGCCACCAGCAAGTGGGGTCAGAGCAAGGGCGGACAGGGCTTGCTTGGACTCGGAGGCTACGGTACGCTCGGGCTATGATCGCTCTGGACTGGTGGTTGGACTGCGTGAGGGAGCCTTCGGGTCCCGGGCGCTACTACGAGCTGTGGACCGACAAGAACGAGTACTCCGCCAAGGTGAAGACCTTCGAGGAGTACCCGACCAAGGAGCAGGTCATGGCAGCGCTAGCCACATGGCAATCCGTCAATGGCTAGCATCCGCCTGCCTAGCGGGCTTATGCTCAACAACGTGCATGAGGAGTGGACGTGTAGGGGGCGACATTGCGTCATCCACAACCCGTCCGCTCACCACATGCGCAACATGCCGTTGATCTGGCGCAACGATACTCAGGTTTTCGAGCGGCACTGCCAACACGGAACTGGACATCCCGACCCCGATCAGCTAGTGTACTGGCGTACGGTCGGGCAGGAATGGAAGCTGGACCACAACTGCTGCTGGATGCGCTGCTGCGCGGACAAGACCATCGAAGGCGAAGTTGTCGTGAAGGAGATCCAAGCATGAGCATGTCAGGCGGCATCCTCCGCACACTGGACATCATCAGCGTTCGGTACGAGCGTCACATGGATGAGCAGCGTACTCGACTCATGCCCGGCTCCTCCACGAGAGTCACGCTACCCTTCGTGGATCTCACCTTCGAGAACCACGGATGGGGCAAGGACGAGACCAAATACGGTGGACGCCCGCCAGTGCGAGCATGGGACCGGGTGACTCGCAAGCCGTTCGCCTATGGCTCTCAAGGCAGCGGAGAGGTGTCGTACGGTGGATTCGCCGTTGGGTACTCTACCGACACGGGCAACGACTTCTCGAAGTCCGAGACGGGCGACTATCGGGAGAGCTACGACCCCGATGCGAAGTCCATCAAGGACAAGCTGAAGGCGGTCGGGGCTTTGTGCCGGGGGCAAGCTCGGCAAGTTCGAGGGCAAGCTCCAGGAGTGGAACGCCAAGCTAGACGAGCACTGATCCAACCGATGTACCAGACATGAGAGAGGAGGCAGTCATGGGAGACAAAC
>JAOYMO020042664.1:0-12161 GCA_025802455.2 Iodosphaeria phyllophila
CATATGTAATGATGTACCTCGTCGGCGAAAGGGTCTGTCATAGCTGATAGCTGCATACGGACCAAATAAACTTGATTAAAAAAAAAACTAAAAAAAACTACGATGTCCACCACTCCAACAGCAGGCAAGCAAGATCCACGTCGAGCAGAAGTCGATGTGCTGTCAACAGAGATGATCGTCATGCATGAGCCTGAGGCGAGGACACCAGGGGCATGTAAATATCTTCTCATGCAGGTAGATGATGCTTTGAGCCAGAACAGGCCATAAAATCGTATCCTTTGGTTTATTATTCAGCCAGACCTTTGAATCCCAGCATACTGCCTTTTCACCGCTTTCGTGTAAGACGATTATGCCCACATCAAGTTGTTGGGGCCTGATTTCTAGGATATCGATAATTGCGCTTCATTTTCTTCGATTCAATAGTTACTTTCAGTTTTAGCACTGTAACTAGATTGCGTTCACGTACTTGTGGTGACACCGGTCGCTTCAAACAGAATCCTCACTCATGACCACTCGGTATCTGTGTCGTTCTAATCCGAGAACTCAGAAGCAGATGCCCTTGCGAATGGAACCTTAGCTGTTGGTGCCGCACCGGCGCCCTAATGTCGCGCTTATCCGGGGTGATTACTAACTACTCCACCAGGAATGACGGGAGACTATTAGGGCCCAGCCGATACCGGTATTCTGCACATAAGTTACGTGCCAGATGGATTGGCAACAGTTCTGCTGCTGTCATGTGGCACAATTGCATCAACAACCAAAAAGAAAATGAACCGCTGTCGTCAGAATGCTGGCAGTAAGCAAAACTGACCCCAGCCGATACCGGTATTCTGCACATAAGTTACGTGCCAGATGGATTGGCAACAGTTCTGCTGCTGTCATGTGGCACAATTGCATCAACAACCAAAAAAAAAAATGAACCGCTGTCGTCAGAATGCTGGCAGTAAGCAAAACTGACCCCAGCCTGATCGGTTGCCATGTGGAAAGTTGGGGCCCAAAATTGAACCTGCGAATTCTCCGAGCCATTGAGCTCCCCTAATCAATGATTACTGCTACTCCCTACGTAATGTCGACAGGGGCTAAAACCTGATCCTGATCATTGCTGACCACGAAACCGTTATCACCTGCCAGGTGAGACGACATGGGGAAATAGATGTGCGGCGCGCTTCGGGGTTATCGTACGCAGGACGGTATGCCCGATCGCGCGAGAGACTGAAAATAGTCTCATCCACCACCACCAGCCGATAAAGAGGGATCGGAGGGACGGGTGTTGGACGCTACCAACACTGTTACAAGAATTGAAGATTGAGCCCCGAAACTCTCTGCTGGTCGAAGAACATACCGGCAAATCCCCACGATTAACGCTATCGTGTGCGCAATCACTGTCCAGAGTCAACATCACCAAAGATGGATTCTATACATCCTAACTTGACATGGGCGGCGGTGCAGCCGCCAAGCCAATTGTTTCCCACGCAAGGCCCTTTTGCGATGTCACTAGCCATTGGATTGGTCGCCCTTCTCACGTTCTCAGCGATCTGGAGTCGCAGTAACAAGATCAAACTCCCCTTTGTGGGCAAAGAACTCGGAAGTGCTCATCGGCGACGGGAAGCTTATATCAAAGACAGCGGCAGTCTCTACCAGACAGGATACAAGCTTTTCAAGAATGCGGCCTATCGAATGACAACAACTGAAGGTAACGCTCTTCCGCAGAAACTTGCAGGTTCATCCGGCTTATGGTCATTTTCTAGGGGATCGTATCATCGTTCCTATGTCAGAGCTTGACGAACTGCGAAAGCTTCCCGACGATATGCTTGGTATGCAGGAAGCACTTTCCAAAGTACGTAGTTTTAATCCCCAACGTACATAGATAGACTCTAACAGCATGGAAGAGGCTCGAGAGCAAAATCACCATGCCGCACGGTTTCTCTGCCGAGTTTCTCTCACATGTAGTCCGAGCAGATTTGACCAAGAATCTCAGTAAGCATCCAATCCAGGCACTTGTAAACTTGCAGTAAATTGATGACTAGCATAGATAGACTCAACCCTCGCCTCTCTCGAGAATGCGAACAAGCCGTTACTGAAGAGCTGGGTCCTTGTGAGGATTGGACTTCTTTGATTGCCTATCAACGGCTCGCTAAGATTGTCGCTATCGCTTCCGGTTGTGTCTTCCTGGGTCCTGATCTCTGCCGCCGAGAAGAGTACTTGGGTCCCAGTATCGGATTTACAATACGGATGTTTGAGGGCACTCGAAGACTGAAGTATTGGTCCGATTGGATGAGGCCATTTGTGGCCCCTTTCATGAGCGAAATCCGAATACTGCGTGAGACAAGGTCCAGAACTGAGAGCTTCCTTCTGCCCATCATCAAGGAGCGGAGGAAATTGAAAGAAGCCGGCAACGAGTTGCCCGATGACATGCTGCAGTGGATGATGAACAAAGCGGATGACTGGAAGGCCTCAGATAAAATGCTTGCTGAAAGTCAGCTGCAGCTAAGCATGGCAGCCATTCATACCACGACAGCATCCGTTATTAATATCTTGTACGACATTGCCATCCGACCCGATGTCATGGAAGACATGCGAGCCGAGATGAGTAGGGTACTCCAAGAACACGACGGGGTTTGTAGTACGCAAGCATTGTTCCAGATGAAGCTACTTGACAGTGTGATGCGAGAATCTCAACGAGTCAACAAGATGCTGCATTGTAAGTAAAGTCGCTTCCGGGGAGGGGAGGAGGGAATCGTCACTGATCGAGATTGGATAGTCCGTTTTGATCGTCTTGTAAAGAAACCGATCACTCTCAGCAGCGGAACCACTGTACCTGTAGGAACGACAATTGAGGCGCCTTATTCCTGTATAACGGACGATCCGGCCCTGTACCCAAACCCGGGGGAATTCGACGCGTACCGTTTTTCGAAGCTCCGCAGCGGGGAGGTTTCTGATCCCATCAACTACAAGAGCACAGAGCAATATCAGTTTGTCAATGTCACGAAAGAGAACATGGGCTTTGGGTTCGGGCGCCATGCCTGTCCCGGGCGGTTTTTTGCTTCCAACGAGCTCAAGCTCATCTTGATTCATTTGCTTCTGAATTACGATATCAGGATGCCCGACGGAAAGACGGAAAGGTATAAGAGCTTTCGCGTACATGCCACCATATCGGTGAACCCAGGTGTCCCGTTAGAATTCAAAAGGAGGGGATAGGGGCGGCTATGGGTTGGTCTTTTTATCTTTGTCAAGGGTAATCAGGTGGAGATAACGTCATACTTGAGAAAAGGAAACATCCCCGCTTCTAGTATGCTGGTTGATTTGGAGTTATTGTATGCTTTCAGGTGGTTTCTATCGTAGAGGTTCTGGTCTTCAGGCTTTTCAATGAGAATTCACGGAACTAGTTGAGCTACTCGTTTTGTTTTTGGCCTCGGAAAAGCCTCCATTAGTCTCGGATGGCAATTGTATGAAGCATGACTTATCACGTCATTGCGTGACGGATGCCATCGATTATAGAACGACGCGGCGCTGGAAGCGGGATCGCGCTTCTCAAGGGATTGTTCCCTTCCCCGAATGAACCAATGACTCGGCGTCCCAAGCTTTCTGGAAGAACTTCCCCCACTTTGGTCTGGTAGAGAAGCTGAACCAAAAAGAATGTGTTGTTTACTGTGGGGAAAGGCATACCTAGTTTGAGTTAAACCGAGGCTATTACTATCGAAACACTACCTTCTCGTGGCGATCATGTGCCAATACCGTACCGGTATTCCGCTCGAACGTCATGGAAAAGTCGACGGCCGGTCTACCGCTATGTCAGGATGCCTGGGACCCTGCCAAGAATCAAGCTTACTATGGTGCGGTCATGCTAGAACCTGGGAAAAAGTTGCCCCAATTTCTAGCCAACATGCCACCACCCACAATGTGATGCAGTAAATTATGAGGCCGGCAATCGATTATTTAATGAATTAGAAATCACTTGCCGGCCTCTTTTTCTTTCTATCTGTAGTCTGTATCAAGTTATGTTGGCTCAAAGTTAGGACACTTTGCATGGGAAGCCCTCCCAAATGCAACCGCAAGTACATGGTGCACAGACCACTTAGACCCCTGCAGCATGACATAAGCAACCCAGATAGGCATAGCTACGGTCCCTACATCGTCACACATCTGGCTGTTGCATACCACTCTTCCAACTTTACACCTGTACAGCTTGTAGCGCTGGATAGATATCATGGATCTGGCCGGGGAAATTGTAGATCTGCCTTTTAGCTATTGATGCATCCAACTTTTGGCTTAGAAAACCCAGATTTGATAAGTTAAATGAGTGTTCTGTAAAGAGCATTCGGACCAGGGCGCGTCAGCTCTCTTTACGTGGCGCCTGCAGCACGACAGTGCGATTTAATACACCTTCTCCTGATATCCTTTAGAGCCAAATTTGAACCCTTCTCGATGTGTGTCCATGATCCTCAGAGTCCTCTGATAGAATTTCCAAATGGTTGAGGTTTTTACCGATTGCAAGGCCATCCAGTGTGTAGTTGCAAACACATATAGAATTCACTCTCAGTCGCAATCATTACTCCAGGCCAGTGCGTTGCACCCAGACGCGAAAAACTGCACCTAGTACCGCTCTCTCATTGGCTGAAGGTAGATCTGCCGCAGCTTAGTCATCGCCAGATCAAATGCAACCGCACCATGCCAGAACATCTCCCCACTTCTGCCCTACCTGCGGTAATACCGGCACTCGCCAGAAGAAACCAGCACCCACACAGCATCTGTGCCGCTGACGAACCTGGAAGGTTCTGGGAAGGCACATGCTTACAGTGTTAGCCGGCCCATCAAAACACAATGTCTGGCCATGGGCAAAAACAAGTCCTGTCGCTGCCAAGACACGTGTCCACGGGTTGAAATTTCTGGACCGTGAAGCTCGGCCGATATCGGTAACGTCATCCAGGGTTTCGTGCCGGATCCGGGCCCCCGAACCAATCAACTCGGTAAACCTGGTCGCGAGACGAGAAACTTGAACAGGCCGCTGACCAAATTTGGAGTATCAGCCCAACGAGAAAGAAAGGGTCAGGGCTGCCCTGGACATGCTTGTCCCTGTTCAAAACGTTTGCCTCGGCAAGAATCCACGACTGGGTTTTCTCAACGATGGCCATGCCGAGGCAAGACTCACTGCCTGCAGCAGCCGAGAACGAAGCGCTCGTGGTTCAACATGGAATCGTACAATCTCAGTGGAAACGTGTACCGTAACGGGTTTTGAGGCCTGCAATAGATCTCCCGTAAGTAACAGAAAGAGTGCTCGCCCACCCGTTTGGACGATGGGACCTGCTAGTATTCCGAAGACTTCTCTTGAACAATGGATACGGTCGAGAATGTTGTGTGTGGGAAGGTGAATTCTCCCCATGATGCGGTCTGGCTCTATCTCTATAATAGCCGGTAATTCGACCGTATGCAACGCATCGTAATTGAGACATGAAACCAACTATCCAGCTTCTTGTGATCATCATCTTCAGTTTTCCCCCCGATCCCAAGTGGTAATCAGCCATAAATCAGTAATAAGGAGGCAGAAGCCTCTCAGAAGAGTGGTAACCGTCACAGTTGTACTATACTGAGTACCTGCAATGCATCGTTAAAGTGGTGAAGTCGCCCGCAAAACATGTCCCGCACAGACCCTGAGAACCCAACAACCCAGCAACAAGGGGTAAATTATTTATATTCTTGATGAGTGCTTGATACTGACTCCTAGCCGTGTACTGTATGGGCCCAGCAAGTACGATCGAGGGGATGAAATGTTTGAGCTCGTCTTATTTAGTTATTGGTTTGTCAACTGGTAGATCATTCACGATAGCCACCTAGCCAGCCGACCATCTGATAGATGGCATCGTGAACGATGAATCTGCATCGTAACAACAGCCATGACTGATGACACCCCAACATAACACCGCCCATTTGTCCCGGTTCCCGCAGACCCAAACTGCGCCGAAACCTCGTCAACCCCGTCTCGCCAGACCCTTCTTCTTCCTCATACTCCTCTTCCTAGCAATAATGCTCTGCTCCAGCTTCTCCCCCCTATCCTTCACCTTCTTTTCGCCCTTCCCTTCTTGCCTATCTCCGTCTTTCTCCCCCTCGGCCACCTTCTGCTTCCCCATCGCCTCGTCCCTCGCAGGCTCCCCAATCCCCTTCCTCACACCATTACCCACCCTCCCCGCTCCCGCCCCCCTGGCCCCCCTCCTTGCCACCACGCCGGCATTTTCAATCGCAAACTCAACCACCAACCTGCCCCTCCCACCCTCGACCTGATACCCATTGAGCCACCTAAGAGCCATAAGCGCGCAGCGATGGGACGTGTATTCGATGAAGCCGTAGCCCCGACTCTTGCCGGCGACGCCGCCGGCGGTATCCTCCTCGCCGACCTTGCGGCCGTCGGAATTCTCAAAGACGATCTTGGCCTGGCTGACGACGCCTTTACGCTTGAGCTTGCGGCGATGCTCGTTCTCTCTGTCTTTGTCGCCGCCCCGGGCTTTTTCCTCCTTGGATAGGGGTTGTCGGAGTCCCGAGGCCACGTCCGTGGCGAAGCCAACGACGGCACGGCGGGCGAGGGCTTTGAGGTCCTTGGAGTCTATAGCGCGGGGGAGGTTGCGGATAGCGAGGCGGGTGAGGGAGAGATGCAGGCTGGGGTTGGACTGGATCAGTTTCTTGCGCTGAGCCAAGCTATCAGAGCGTAGCTGGAGGTCCTTGGGGGATAGCAGGGCATGCAGAGAGGAACCGGGGGGGATGGTGCCTTCGGCCAGCAGGTACAGACGTCGCTTGTCGGTGGATTGGGCGACGAGGCGACGCTCGTCAGATTTAGTGGTGGCTTCGGATTTGGAGAGGGCTTGGGTGATGGAGAGGAGACGGCCAGAGAGGGTGTAGCGGCCGGAAGGGTCAGCGGTTTCGTTTTGGAGAATGGAGGGTTTGGATTGATTTTGATTTTGGTTGATGGTGGTGGTGGTGGTAGAACGGGGAGCTTGTTTAAGACAGGAGAGAAAATCTTGTTGACGCTTGAAGCAAACGAATGCAGTACCGGCGGGGCGGTCTGTGGCGCGGTCTTGGACGAGGCGGGCGTAGCGAAGGGGGCCAAATGAGGTGGTGCAGTGGGAGTGTAGTTCTTCTTGGGTAGCGGTGAAGGGAAGGTTGCGGATGAAGACGGTGGTCGAGTTGTCGGTGGTTTGTTTTGGCGGTGATTCTTCTTTGTCTTTGCCTTCATCTTTTTCTTCATTTTCGTCATCATCCTCTTCCTCACCCTCAACCTCATTATCGCTGTCCTCAACCTCATCCTCCATATTGGACATGTGGTTTTTCAAGAAATTACGCACGTCTTCGTCTTCGTCTTCATCCTCCTCCTCTGCTTCGTCGTCATCGTTGTCGTCATCGTTGTCGTCATCGTTGTCGTCATCGTTGTCGTCATCGTTGTCCTCGTCTTTCTCATCCTCATGCTCATCCCTCTCCCCTCCTTCCTGCCGTTTCCACACCTCCCTATCCACCGCCCAATCCACCGCAACTGTCCGCCCATCCACCATCGTCCCATTGACACCCTCCAAAGCCTTCTCTGCATTCGGCCTTCCCCTGATAGTAACAAACCCGAACCCCTTCAGCTTCCCCCTGTCATTCGGCAAATCCGCAAACAGCACTTTGCCATAACTCCTAAACAGCCCCGCCAGCTGCTCCCCCGTCTTGACACTCCACGGCAAGTTCCGCACAATCAGCTTCGTCAACGGTCTTCTCGCCTCCTCATTCTCTTTCCCCTCCTTCTTCTGGTCCCCCGCTCTCCCCTTCACCTCTTTCTCCTTGCCAATGCCGCGCTGTCGTGTCTCGGCGACTTCGAGACGGATGGCCCGCCCGTCGATCTTTGCGCCTTGCAGGGAGGACTGCGCGGCGGTGGCATCTTCGGCGTCGGTGAAGGTGACGAAGCCATAGCCGCGCGAGGTTTTTGTCTCGCGGTCGCTGACGACGAGGGCGTGCTTGATGGGGAAGTGGTTGGAGAAGAACGTGGTGAGGGACTCCGTGGTGGTGCTGAGCGGGAGGGACCGCACGAAGAGCGTGTGGTTGGGTTCTGCACGCAGTTTTTTTGCGGCAGTGGAGGGGGGGAGTCCATCGTCTTCATGCGAGCGCTTGGCCATGGTTGTAGTTGTCGTGACTTTTGGTCTGACGGACTTGTGGACGGTTGGAGTTGATGAGTTTGGAGGTGCTGGAAATTTCCGGATGGGAAAAGGGTTGATAAGATAAGATAGCACACCCTTGTTCCTGGCTGGATACGCACCTTGTTGTCCCGCAACCCCACCCCGCCAGACAGCTCCATCCAAAACAATCCAATCCAAAACAACACAACAGTAAACAATCCTCCCTTACCAAGCTAGTCGGGACTCTTCCGAGTATCGTCACCATCATCACCATCAATCACGAACACACATAGCCACAGCCAAAATGCCGCGGACAGCGCGCTCTACGCGCAACTCAACCGCACCTTCACACAAAGCCTCTTCCACAACCCTAAAATCGCGAGCCTCCAACCTCACCTCCGACATCTCGATTCCCCCAGACCCACCCCCGAACGTGGTGCGCAACAAACTAGTCCCGATCTTCCGCGACGCGCAAAAGACGACGGCCTCGCACCGCAAACTCGTGGTGACCCTCCGCAAGCTGCACGAGCGCTGCGTCTACGAGCCTCCACCCTCCGACTTCTCCCCGGAATGCTTCGACGCCGAGTTCCTGCGCTGCATGCTGCGCGCCATGCCGGTCAAGCGCAGCGAGAGCGCGGGCGACAACGCCCTGCGCTTCGTCGGCGCCTATCTAAAGCATGCGAGCGAGAAGGATGCCCAGGATGGAGGGGACGACCAGGACGATACGCCTACGACGAGGTTGACTGCCGCCCTTATCCAGACTACGCTGCCGCTTTTCACGGCCAAGGACAAGTTCGTCCGGTTTCGCGCGACACAGCTTATCGCGCTTGTTATCAACGCCCTGGATGCAATCGACGACGCTCTCTTCAGACAGCTGCGTCATGCGCTGCTCAAACGCATCCACGACAAGGAAACAATGGTGCGCTCCCAAGCCGTGTTAGCCCTGGGCCGGCTCGCAGGCAATGCGCCCCAGGAAAATACTCAGGACTCTGATCAGTCCCAAAACTCAGATTCTGGCGACGATGCCGCGGCGACTACGGGGCTGCTGGACAAGCTGCTCGATGTGCTGCAGAACGATCCTAGCGCGGATGTCAGACGCTCCTTATTGCTCAATCTGCCCATTGTGCCCGGCACCCTGCCCTATCTGCTGGAGCGCGCCAGAGATTCTGATGCCCTGACTAGACGCGCCGTATACTCGCGGCTGTTGCCCGCGTTGGGCGATTTCCGGCATTTAAGCTTGTCTATGCGCGAGAAGTTACTGCGCTGGGGACTGCGGGATCGCGATGAGAGCGTGCGTAAGGCGGCGGGGCGACTGTTTAGAGAGCGCTGGATTGGGGATTGTGTGGGGACCGCAGACCCAAACCAACAACAAGAAGGCGATGAAGGTGAAAACAACAAGGACAACCAAGTCAACTTCGACGGTCTCCTGGAGCTCCTAGAACGTATCGATGTGGTGAACTCGGGCGTTGATAATGGTGTTGCCCTCGAAGCCATGAAGGGCTTCTGGGAGGGACGCCCCGACTACCGCGACGCCGTCACCTTCGATGACCGGTTTTGGGAGACCCTGAGCGCCGAGTCCGTGCTCATGGCGCGCAGTTTCAACGATTTCTGCCGCTTCGAGCTCAATGCTAAATACGAGCATCTGGTTGATGAGAAGCTACCTGAAGTCACCAAGCTGGCGTTTTTCTTGGAACGGTACCTGAACGTGCTTATCGAGGCGATCCGGCGTGTGAACGCTCAGCAAACCAACAACGAAGACGAGCAGGACGAGGAGGACACCGTCGAACAGGAATTCATCGTCGAGCAACTCCTGCACATCGTCGGTTCGTTAGACTACTCGGACGAAGTAGGCCGTCGTAAAATGTTCGCCCTGCTCCGCCAAACCCTCTCCGTCCCCGATTTACCCGATGAAGTCACCAAGCTCACCATCGCAGCCCTCCGCGACCTGTGCAGTCCCGATTCTGCCGGCGAGAAAGAATTCTGCAGTGTCGTCCTCGAAGCCGTCGCCGACGTGCACGACACCATCGTCGACGACGATACCCCGCAACCAGGGGACGACGCCGACGACAACGAGTCCTTCCACTCTGCACGGTCCGAAGTCAGCGGCGCCAGCACTCCGGTCTCCGCTAACCGCAAACGTGCCAGGGACAAGAAGAAAGACGCAGACGATAATGACGACGGCGAAGAAGACGACTCGTTCGCCCAAGCCAAAGCCATCAAAGCCATCCTCATCAACATGAAGTGCCTGCACATGGTGCACTCCATGCTCCTCAGCGTATCCCTGCCGCTCTCCCAAAACGACCATCTGGTCTCCATGCTCAACAACCTCGTGGTCCCCGCCGTCCGCAGCCACGAAGCGCCCGTGCGCGAGCGCGGCCTGCTGTGCCTCGGCCTCTGCGCCCTGCTCGACTACCCGCTCGCGGAAGAGAACCTCTCCTTGTTCATCCACTTCTTCACCAAGGGCCACGCCGCCCTGCAGATCAGCGCCATCCACATCCTGACGGATATCCTGTGCGCGCACGGCGCGCGCCTCCTCGACGCCAACCCGGCCCTGCTCAAGTGCTACCTCAAGGCCCTCAAGACCTCCTCCAAGAACCCCGACGTCCAGGCCGCCGCCGTCGTCGCCGTCTGCAAGCTCCTCCTCAACCGCGTCATCGCCCACCCCGCCGCCGCCGCCGAGGAGATCCTGCGCGTCCTGCTCGTCGCCTATTTCGATCCCCTGACCAAGAGCAACCATGCGCTCCGGCAGGCCCTCGCCTACTTCCTGCCCGTGTACTGCTACTCGCGGCGCGAGAATCAGCGCAGGGTTGCCGGCGTGAGCCTGGAGGTGCTGCAGGCGCTGGCGAATTTGAGGGAGGCGCTCGAGGATGACGATGAGGTGGATGTTGTGGAGGAGATGGCCGGGCTGGGGAGTGTAGGGGCCTGTTTGGTGGATTGGACGGATGGGAGGAGGTGTGTGGAGGGTGGGACGGGGGGACAGGAGGGTGGTGGGGATGGAGGGGCGCATTTGGAATTGGCTGGGGGGATTCTGGGGAGGTTGGGGGGGAGTGGAGGGAGTAAGTTGTTCTTTTTTTCGCGATTTCGTTCTATGATTGTCCTTGTCATAATCTCCAGGACATTTCTTATTCTTGCTTACGTTGTCACCTCTTACGTTCTCCTATCCAATTACCCATCCCCCTATTCCCCCTATTCCCTTATCCTTCCGGCTTCCCTTTCCCCTTCCCACTCAAACCCCTACCTACTAACAATCATCACCCTCTCAGAAGAAGAAAAGAAACGCATCGCACCCCTCCTCGCCAAACTCCACATCCCGCCCACCGCACCCCCCGACAGCCTACGCGCCCTATACGCCGACGTCAGCGCCGCCGCCGACGACTCCCACGCCCTCCTCCCCGATGCCACCAGCCGCAACGCCCTGTACAAGCTGCATGTCACGCTGGGGAAGATTGTGAATCACCTGGATGCTGCCGGCGGCGGCGGGCTGGGCGCGAATGTGGGGCCTGGTGGTGCGGGTGCGAGGAGGAGTGTGAGTCGGCGGAGCGGGAGCGGGAGCGCGAGTGTGAGTGTGGGCGGGGCGGAGGACAGGTCGGTGTCGGTGGGCATGGCTGAGGCGGTGGGGGATGAGGGGGGTGAGGGGGAGGAGGTTAAGGAGGAGGAGGGGCTGGAGGAGGTGGAGGAGGAGGGGGGGTAGGGGCTGGGTTGGGTGTGATGAGGAGGCTATATGAACTGATGATGGTTGCGCATGGTTATGCTTCATGGTTAAAGCGGTATGCGTGTAGCCGGGTAGATAGGTAGAGTATGATCTTATGAGAGCGTGTTGCGAGATCTCTGGTTCTGAATTGGATGCGCCGCTATGTGGGCCTGGCCTTGTGGGATCTGGGACGGTGGATTGGCCTCGCTTTGTTGGTGTTTGTGAAAGTCTCGGGATCATGCAGTCATATATCGGCTAATAGTTTCACTAGGATTCTTAACACCGTGTACAGGCCATCCCTTTCCGGCGGGTGGCAAAGATGGCAAAAGGAGGGG
>JAOYMO020042750.1:0-12161 GCA_025802455.2 Iodosphaeria phyllophila
ACGATAAGAAGGCGACGCTGGAAAAATTAAAAGCCGACAAGGATAAACTGGATGGCAAGATCAGCAGCCTGGCGACATACAATGTGACAGAGTCATTGTCGTAATTGTTTCTGAACATGGCGGGCAGGAGGAAGATAGAGCTGAACCAGGAGAGATTGAGAGGTCAGATGTGAGAGGGAGCGAAAATCGGATCTTTGGAGTGCTCTCGTTGCTGTTTTGTCCTTCTTTCTTCCCGATGGCCGCAATACCACTTATGCAAGGCTGGAGATATGGCAACGGAGCTGGCGTGCTGCGTACTGCGGCGGCAACCTTGTGAAGCTCCGATTTGCGAAGCTGCTTGTTTCGGTTTAGTGCAGGCATCCAATTTCAGGTATCATCGTTGCAGGGATGCAGCTTCAGGCGCTACAGTGTACTGTGCCGTGATTGACCTGTTGCTGCTGCTGGCGCTGGCGCTGCTGCTGACGACGAGTTGTCAAGTAATTCGAGTCAATCAATGCAATCAAACTGGCGCAACTTTTCAACCAAACCCCCATCGTCGAAGCATCGTCGCATAGGCACGACACCGCGCGTATCGCGCCGCTATCCCACATAATCGCATCGTTCCACGCGTAGAACCAAATCCGGCATCCAACCATCCACCCCATCCCGTCCGGTCCAATCAAGCCACGAATCCCGTCAGTCGCGCCGAACTCCCACACACACGCACACGCTCACGCTCACGCTCACGCTCACGCTCACGCTCACGCAGCGACGATGCCGGGCCTCAAGACCATCATCGCGCTCTCCTTCGTGCTCGCCGTCGGCTTCCTCCTGGTGATACTGTCCTGCGCGCTATGGCACTCGTACTACCCGTTGCTGGTGGTCGGCACGTACGTGTTCGCGCCGCTGCCTAACTGGGTGTGCGGGCGGTGTGCGAACCCGGACGACTTTGAGAGCTCGGGGAACGCGTGGCTGGATCTAGGGAGGTTCTTGACGGGGTTTTTCGTCGTCATGGGAATAGGTGCGTTCATTCTCTTTGCCTGCCTTTTGCGAGTTCTAAGGACAGATGGCGGTGGTGGTGGTTCAAGCAACAACAGGGTTCCTTGAGACGGAAAATGCTAATGTGATGGGGTAGCTCTACCGGTCGTTCTCGCACACGCCCACATCATCAGTGTGGGCGCCATGGCCATGTGTGTCCTGGGTGGTCTGTTGATCTACGGGACTATTGTCTGTTTTGGCATGTTTTTCCAGGAGGAGCAGGAGTTCTAAGTCTGGTTGAAGGCCCGGGGCAATGATTCAGCCACAAATTAACCACGCCGATACGACAACATGGAGAGCAGGAACAGGCACAGGAACAAAACCATTAGGACGGACCATCGGTATAATCGAGCATATCACTAGCAAGGCAGTGGGGGTGGGGATCACAGCACAGGTGCATGTAATAATACCTACGCGGCTTGTCCTTCTCGGACGAACGGAATCTGGCAGGGTAACTCGTATGGAAACGAGCTAACGTGGTCATTGATGGATGGGTCTCAAGTATTTGGGTTCCTGCTATGCGAACTGCGTGTTTCGCAACTACGACCGGTCTCAAGTGTCTTGATAGCGTGGGATTCATCTGGGAGTTCTGGGCGTATAGCACCGGGAGTCAGTTTTCTTGTTTTTGTCTTTTTGTTATCCGTCCTGGAGAAATGAAAAGTCTAGCAACTTCAGCCATGCACCAAGAATCTATGCTATGCTATGCTATGCCTTTTTCGCTGTCTGCCCTGCTGCTAACCGTAACACCGTCGCCACAGTACGGGGGGTATCGCTATGCATTATGAGCCCTCTAACAATACAACCCAAGATCTAAATCGAAATGCCCGAGAAAAGTGTGCAAGTCCAAACCCGCCGGATGCCCACTCCCCCTCATGTGCCCACGTCCCCATCCCCACCCTTCTCTTCTCCTCCCACATACTGATCATCCCACGACAGCTTATACCGCGCCTCCGACGCCTTATACTCCCCCAACGCCCTCACCGCGCTCTCAGCACTCGTCGCCGAGATCAAAATCTGCCCATCCCTCGCACGAACAAACCCCTCTTGCACCGCAGTCCCCAACCACGTCAAAAGCCCGTCATAAAACCCATCCACATTCAAAAGGCACACGCCGCGGCCGTGCATGCCCAGCTGGTTCCACGTCGCGGTCTCGAACAGCTCCTCCAGCGTGCCGTACCCGCCGCTCAGCGCGATGAACCCGCTGCCCGGCCCGCCGGCGAACACCTCCTGCGCCATCCGCTGCTTCCGCACGTGGATGTCGCGCACCACCGTCGTGCGCCCGTACACGCGCGCCAGCGGCGTGCGGTAGCCCTCCGCGTTGGCTTCCTCGCTGTAGGTCGCGCTGCGCTCTTTCTGGATCAGCGCCGACGGGATGATGCCGTGCACGGAGTCCGGGCCCGAGATCGATACGACCGTCTTGGCTATTTCGCCCATGAGGCCCACGGTGCCGCCGCCGTAGACTGCCACGGGTGATGGGTTGGGTTAGTTGGGTGTTGGGGGATGTGTTGGCACTGGGGAGATGATGAGGAGGCAGGCAGGGAGGAGCGCGAACTAAGCTCTATATCATGTTCCGCCATGTAGCGTCCCAGCTCCCGCGCCGCCTCGAGATGCTTCGCGTTGTTGCCCGCTGCCGACCCGCAGTAGACGCAGATGCGGACCTTTTTCGCGGCTCTGGCACTCGTGGCGACATCGCTGCCGTTGGCCGGGTCGCCGTTGGATCCCATGGTTACACGGACTCGGTGGGTAGGGATAACTGGTTCAACGGTTCGGGATGGCGTGGGGTGGTCAACTTTGGTTAGAACCGGTAGTTTGCCACAGCTCCGTATCGATATGGGTCTAGGAGGTAGTGGCGGGGGGTTGTTGGTGAACGGTTGTAACGGTGGCGGGCGTGGTGATGGATCCTGAGCTAAGGTTAGTAAGGCACCGTTACAGTATGTTATGCCTGAATGTGACTTGTCGTAGACTTGAAGTGCGAGGATTTTGCCAAACGAAGTGGAAAGACGCACTTGATTTAATACCGAAAACGATCGGAAGGCACCTCCGGTGGGTGAAATAGTCAAGCAGCTCGTAGAATTCCGAGATTGCGATCGAAACCAGACCAACTTCTTTCTCGTTCAAATTGCCGATATCTCCTACCGGATAGTCTACCGGTAGTTCCTTAAACGGGGGCTAAAGCAGGTATCCGGATCTCTGCTGCAGTATGCTTCACATAATTGCCGCAGCACAGCAGTACACAAATTACGCATCATTGTTCTTAGATAGCGGCGTCACAGCGATGAAATAGCCTACCGGTAGGCTACTACAGGTACACATGTTTAACTCGTGTCTGCCAACTACCATACTGCTACCGGTAACTTTACATGGCTTAAAATTGCGACCTCAGATTTGATGAGACAGTGTCCTGTTCTTCCGACCCAGAAAGTCCGGGCAAAGTCCGGGTCCGGTACGGTAGTCCCGGCAGCACGGCATCTTGTCCGGATCTGCCACCGAGATATCCCAGTCTCGTCCTTGTAGCCCAATGAGGAACATGATCTCTCATTTCATACGGTAGAGCACCGGGAGCTGCGGTAAGGCGGCGGCTGGCAGCGTCTGCGAATGCTCATGATGCGGCGGGGAAGTTCCACAGAAAGAAAACCCAGTCGATTTTCATGGGCACCGGTATGGCAAAACCAGACTGGAGAAAACATGACGGGCGCGGCGGCACAAGAAGCTTGCGGTGATCACGCTGGGACTAGGGAAAATCTTGATGCCGCAAAGATGTTGAGAATTCAGTGGCCCCAACTAGAGTAGAGTCTCAGAAAGAAACTCGTCATGGCATTAGACGTAAGTCGTTGAAGGTCCCGTGCAACCCCTCCTGTCTTCCTATCTTAATTGCCGGACCAAGGTAGTCTCAGCAGCATTATCTTGACCGTCCAGCATATTTATGTGAATCTAGCCAGACTACCCTCACACTCTGTCATCCAGCACTAACAGGAAACACTTCTACAATGTTCACCGCCTCGTTATCAAAAATGAATCCCCCATAGAATATTGCTTCTCATCCCGCCGCAGTCTATCGTTAGCCTCCGGTATACGTCGGAAGGCTATCTGCCGGATACCCAGGAGGACCACGATCTTGGAGGAATAAAGAGGTTTTATTCTGACGTGGTTCGATGTCTTTGTCTCAATCTTCCTCTCATTAAACCCAACGCATCTGACATGTGCGTACGTACAGACTGTGAAACCAACACACCCCCTCCAACCTGAACTATCTTTATGTGTAGACCCAAGTTATTCTCCATTGGTGGCTGTTGGCGTCCCTGCAGAAAGTCCTCGTACGCATAGATTTTAAACTTACGCATAAGAGTTTATCCGGACCCGGACTCGGACCCACCCACTCCATGATCATCAAGAATGCAACCATGGTCATCCAAGTTCTCTTTTCCTTCGATCTCGAGCTTCTCCTTCCGCGTTGAAGCATACATCCGTGACTTCATAGCCTCGAAAAGAATGTCTTGAGCGTGCGTTTGTTGGCATCCGTTTTGACGAGTGGGATCGCCTGGAGAGGCTTTGGTGCTGGGTGGGAAAGGGGGGACCCTGGCAGCGAGGACGAAAGCACCAGGAAGAGGATGACTGGATCTTTTCGACCTCTGTCGCCTGTATTTTGGCGTATATAATGATGGTTCTAACTGGGGTATGATCGATCCCACACAAGTTGATACTGGTCCTGCTGAGGCGGCCATGTCCCGCCGTCGAAGGGGAAAAAGCTATTCGAATAGCCGTGAAGAGGATTGCGGTACATGAACGAAAGGATGAACGAGAACTCGCAGGCCACCAACCGGAAACGGCCAAGATCAGCCGCTCGTCCTACTGTGCTGTCAAATGGGGCCGGGTCTTGTGCGTCACGGCAATTGGGCACCGGTGGGGAAAAGACACCCAAGCTGCCCACGGGCAACATCACGTACTGGACAGCTTTAATCCTGCAGCCGTCGCCAATATAGTACTTGGACTGGACAAGTTGGTGGCGTGAGGGCCAAAAGAGCATAGGATTGTGCTGTGTAGCAGAGAGAGAAGCCAAGCTATTGTCGCGGTAAACAATAGCCAAACAACAACAGAAAATATAGATAGCATGTTTTGGGCCGCGCAGTCCCCCGGAACTTCAGCTCCACGCCGCTTAGATCTTTCTGGACCCGGTTTGCGTCATAGTTCTGGTACTAGAGGGGTAAGCTTTTGGAATGGATCCCGGGAGCGGAGGCACCCAGGAAACCGGATTCGTTGTTCTCTTGATCCCGTTCGGTACCAGGCCGGCTTCTCCTCCGCTGAAGCGTTATCACTGTAAGCAGGGTATATTATGAACGCTCCCTCCTCCAGGTGCTTTTAGATGATGCGGCAGAGCCAGGCAGATGGCAGCTGCCGATAGGTCATTGGGGGACTCTTCATAGCTGATAGTGGCAGGTCACTTTCCCGTGGCAGGTCACTTTCCCGTGGCGATGGGCAAACATGTGAGAGGTGACTGAACATCGTGAGTTTCTGAACGATAGTGCCACTGAGGATGGCTCATGCCAGGTTGACCTTTGATGGGTCAAGCACATGATAGCACGTCTTTGAAACGTCCAGGCGAAACCTGCTCTGGACGTAGGTGTCCCATCCACCGGCACTGACGTCTGTTACTGCCCCTATATTGCTTGACAGGAAAAATGAAACGTGGGATTGCTCGGCTGCGCGCTACTGTATGCCCCCGCAGCCATTCGTACCGTCGATCTGATTCTTGAATAAGAATATTCTGCGCCTTAAAAATGCTATGGCGTAAACGTTTCTTTTTGATAGTTAGGTGCGTTCGACCTCCTGCCCCATAAACTCAATTGGTCGACGATACGGAGGAGAGTGCGCAATTGGCAGAGAGACACTGCTGGCACCCGGGACTGCTCTAGTAGCTTTATATAGAAGCAGCATGAGCCGAATTTCTTTTTGGAACTTTTAGTAGAGGGATCCTAAATGACTCGCTAGAAGACGAAACCATCACAAGGAAGAGACCATAGGCTGGGAGCTACGCACTCAGCGATTGCAGATTATGTAGGGGAAAAGAGACAGCAGTAGAGGGTTTTTGATTCTGTGCTTCTTGATGACGCGTTAACGATATGAGTCAGGGATAGTCAGGAGATACTGTCAGTGTGCCAATGACAGGGTTAACCGGATTCGGGACCCGGATGACGAAAATACAGTTGCATGATTTGGTCAATTCCAAGAACAGCGTGATGACATTCTGGAAGTGGGAATGTCATCGAATGCAGGTAGTGCGAGGGCGAAGTGAGCGTTCATCTCTATCACAGTACAACAGGTGTCTGCATATCCAGGGGGTCTATGTGTCGGTCCGCTCCGTTGTACGCTATTGTATCATACCGTTAGTTGTCTGACAATGACAATGAGTTAAAAGGGGGTTTAGGTTGCAAATTACCTTGAACATCCACGAGTTTTAGTGTAAAACATCGTGTCATTGCTAGGGCGTTTCGTCACACAGCACATGGTCTCACGTGTTGGAAAATGCGTTGATCGAGGGTCTTAGGTCCTGCCCATGATATGTGCTTCCTGCACGTAGAGATAAAATATTAGAAGAATGGAAATAAACTTACTTACAGGTGTATGTCTTGAACGAACTTCTGGATCGACGGAGGCAGAAATTCTCCATCCCCTGGATTGCGGATGGACTTTGGGACACTCAAATCTGGGTATCTCGAGGTTTATTCGCAGTGTACTTTTCGGTAGGGGATATCTCTCACCTGGAATCCACCACAAAACCCCCGCATATTACCTGTGAAATATCCTGTCAAATCACATCAATTGCCCGACATCGTTCGCGACCTCCGGTATCCCTCCAATAACCCATATCTATTCTGGCTCAATAATAAAAAGTTGTCCCGCTTCATCATCACCCATGATTGTTTGTCCGATTCTCCCATTAAGTCCCACTGCGGGGCCTCATTTTTGTCAGCTCTGCGGACTTGATGCTAAATCCGAAGGGTCAACCACCAGGTGTCACGTGATACTGACCCCAGGACGCGCTGAGCCAGGCCGCAGAAGGCTTAGCGTACCGAACCGAGTAGCTCGGAGGACGGCGAAGCGGGGGGATCATGATTCCGAAACTGACGTCCTTCCAAACTCCAAGCTCCGGGATTGCAATTTGCCTCTACACAGCAGTGCGGCAAAAGATTTGCGGACGACATTGGCATGTCCCGTCATCAGCCTACCAACGTGCCATTAAACAGTGAAACTTACACATCACATTTCCGAACCACGGTCGGGAGCTCTGCCAGCTTTAGGAACCCCCACGTTTCACGCATTTCTATCACCTTCACCTATGAGCCGGTACGCGGACAGCCGATAGCATTTCTCGTCAGAAAGAATAGGCTTCCCCGCCTCCCAACCCCCCGATCGTTCCCGGTCAAGCCCTCGTGGCGCGGTCGGCTCTGCAGCTAGCCCATCATGTCGAGCTTGTTGCGGCGGTCGACGACGACGGGTCTTGGGCGCATATCCAGAGCGCGCCTTCCCGGCTGTTGCACAGTGCCCCGTTTCCGAACCGCTGGTTCCGGGCCTTGCTCGCCCGCCCTCTGGGCCGCACGCAGCAGTCATTTCGTCAGACTCTACTCGGAGGGCAAGAGGCCACGGCCGAATGCAGATGGGAGCGTGGGCGGAGGGAACAACAAACATCAACAAGGTAGCCGAAATCGAAATGGGCCGGAGCGAAAACCGGGCAAAGAGGGCTGGGTCTTTCTCACCGAGGAGGAAATGAAGGGTCTGCGCAAGAACCTCGAAACGATAGATCGCGCTCCCGTCCCGCTGCCATTACCGACATCTTCGATAGGCCAATTCCTCGACAGTGTAGAGAAACATGGCGTACCCCCTAGCTTCCGGGATTTAATCAAGGAGATGCCCTCCGGTCCCACCAGCCTGTCTCAACTAATGAAAGCCGGGTCCGTCTGGCGTGAGATGGGCAAGTTCTATGCCCAAGTCATG
Source organism: Iodosphaeria phyllophila (assembly GCA_025802455.2). Taxonomy (NCBI): domain Eukaryota; kingdom Fungi; phylum Ascomycota; class Sordariomycetes; order Amphisphaeriales; family Iodosphaeriaceae; genus Iodosphaeria; species Iodosphaeria phyllophila. The sequence goes on from JAOYMO020042750.1 coordinate 8,008, forward strand.
GCGGAGGATAAGATAAAGAGGGAGAGAGGGGCGGGGGAAGAGAGACAGGATGATGCAGGTACGGCAATGAGGGGCAAGCAGTCCAAGGAATCTACCGCGAAATCGAGAGACACATCTAAAGAGCAAAAAGAGGTTAAAACCGAAACTCAAAATGGAACTCAAAATGAGGCTAGCGGTAGCTGGTGGCAGTCGAACCAAGGGAAACCGGAGCAGAAAGGGAACCAAGAGGACAAGGGAAACCAGTGGAACCCATGGAGCCAGGGGAACCAGGACAAGAACCAGGACAAGAACCAGGACAAGAACCAGCAACAGCAGAACCAACCACCACAAAAGCCCGGCGACAGCTGGGTAAGCACCTTTGTGACTACAATGGTCGTGTATTACATCTACACCTCCTTAACCGAAGACAACAGTCGCGACATCACATGGCAAGAACTACGCAGTAAATTCCTAGACAAGGGTCTCGTTGAAAAGTTTGTGGTGCTTCAACATCGTGTGCGAGTGGACTTGAACCACGAAGCGGTCAAGTCTATCTACCCCGAGTCTGCCGCCGCTCGTCCGGGTTTCAGCTACTACTTCAACATTGGATCGGTCGATGTTTTCGAGGCTCATCTAGATACAGCGCAGGATCAGCTTGGTATTCCCTATGACCAGAGGATTCCTGTGAGCTACCAAGGCGAGAATGTGACGCTAAACCTGCTTTACTCCTTGGCACCTACGCTTCTGTTTGTCGGTTTGCTGTATTGGATCAGCCGCAAGGCTCCCGGCGGTGGAGGCACTGGCGGCGTGTTCGGCTTCGGCAAGAGCAAAGCAAAACGGTTTAACCACGAATCCGCCGTCAAAGTCAAGTTCTCCGACGTTGCCGGCATGGACGAGGCTAAGCAGGAGATCCTGGAATTCGTGAGCTTCCTCAAGAAACCCGAGAAGTTCGAGCGACTCGGGGCCAAGATCCCACGCGGAGCCATCCTGGCCGGGCCGCCAGGAACCGGTAAAACACTGCTAGCCAAAGCCACAGCGGGCGAGTCCGGCGTTCCTTTCTTCAGCGTCAGCGGATCCGAGTTCGTCGAGATGTTCGTCGGTGTCGGAGCCTCGCGTGTCCGCGATCTGTTCGCGACTGCGCGCAAGAATGCGCCGTGTATCGTCTTTATTGACGAGATCGACGCCATTGGGCGGTCTCGTGATGGGGGTAACTTCAGGGGCGTGAACGATGAGCGAGAGGCTACTCTTAACCAGATCCTTACCGAGATGGACGGATTCAACACTGCGGAGCAGGTCGTCGTTCTGGCCGGAACCAACAGGGCGGACGTCTTGGACAAGGCTCTCATGCGACCCGGTCGTTTTGACAGGCACATCATGGTTGACCGACCGACCATGGCCGGCCGCCAGGAGGTCTTCAAAGTTTACCTCAAGAAGGTCGTGACGAACGAAGATATTGAATATCTGAGCGGTAGATTAGCGGCCTTGACCCCCGGCTTTGCTGGCGCAGATATCGCAAACTGCGTCAATGAAGCCGCTCTAGTTGGTACGTTACGCATCATGCATTCTGATTCTGTACTATTCTATTCCATTCTACCCAACACCCACGACTAACAAACCCTTTCCTCCCCCCCCCCCTCCCCCCTAAACAGCGGCCCGAGTCAATGCCACCGCCATCGAAATGAAGCACTTTGAACAAGCCATCGAGCGCGTCATCGGCGGTCTCGAGCGCAAATCCCTCCGCCTCAGCCCGGAAGAAAAGAAAACGGTCGCTTACCACGAAGCCGGTCACGCTATATGCGGCTGGTTCTTCCGCTGGGCCGACCCCCTCCTCAAAGTCTCCATCATTCCCCGCGGCCAGGGCGCCCTGGGCTACGCTCAGTACCTCCCCGGCGACGTCTACCTCATGACCGAGCAGCAGATCCTCGACCGTATGGCCATGATGCTCGGCGGTCGCATCTCGGAGGAGCTGCATTTCGCGTCGGTCACGACGGGTGCGAGCGACGATTTCAGGAAGGTGACGAATTTGGCCCGCGCCATGGTCACGCAGTACGGTATGTCGGAGAAGGTGGGGCCGCTCTGCTATAGCGAGGAGCCGAACCAGCTGCAGAAGCCGTTTGCCGAGTCGACGGCGCAGACGATCGACGCCGAGGTCCTCCGCATCATCAACCAGGCCTACAAGCAGTGCAAGGACCTTCTGATCGCCAAGAAGAAGGAGGTGGGCATCATCGCTCAGGAACTGCTGAGCAAGGAGGTGCTGAGCAGAGACGATATGGTGAGGTTGCTGGGGCCGAGGCCGTTTGACGATCGGCCTGAGTTCACCAAGTATTTTGGCGAGGGCCGGGATGAGGGCAAGAATGGGGGTGGGGATGGGGGTGATGTCGTGGGGAAGAAGGATGAGGGCAAGCATCCCCCGCCAGCCGGGCCCGCGGGGAATCTGGGTCAGCCGGATTTACCACCCCAGCCGACGATTTTCTCGGAGATGGATGAGCGTGGGAGGTGATAGGGAGGGGACAAGGCGATTTAAGCAGGTGGAGGAAGGAAGATGAAGCGGAAGTAGAAGCGGAGGCCCTGGAGGAACGACGGCTTGGTGGGAGGAAAGTCGTTCAAAACACTCTCACATCTCATCTCCCCTATTTTCTTTTTCTGCGTCTCTAGCATTTACAAACTTCGGTGCAAGCCCGAGCGAGTGTGGTCGTGTCCGGTTCCATTCCAAGTGTATTTCAGAGGGGTGGTTGCGAGATTCTTTGTCTCTTGTCTTTTTTGTTTGGTCTTCGCAGTTACAGATTCAATGCGGTACGGAAGAGAAAAAAAGACGTGGGATCCGAAGCAGCGGTGGAATACACAGGCATGCATATTTGGTGGCTTCTTCTTTTTCTATGTTGGGAAGGGGGAGCGGGCAGGTGGGGAGTGTACAACAGATGGTGTGGAAGGACGGGGGTGGGATGGGATTGGGGGAAGGCATCTGAGGGAAGGGAGGGGAGGGGGATGGTATATATAGTAAGTAGACTGGCGGTTGGTATTGGCGAAGAAGCGAGATAGGATTCGTGATGGTGTAGTGATGCAATGAAAAGCGTTGATTGTAGAGTTGAGTTACGAAGTACGATGATTCTCACATTTTGCACTATTGGGTATCATCGATGGATTCCTGTCATCATTGATAATATATCTTGATCAGATGAAGGTCCGTTCGCCAAGCAGCGGACATATGAGAAGCGAAAAAGTGGTGGTGGCGGGCGGGTCGTGTTAGCGCACGTCCCCCAGTCCCGAGCTTCCAAAACATCCTCTCTGCAACCAAAAAAAAATCAATTCAGAAAGCCTTCGTATGAAGCTCGTAGTTATAAGTCAAACACGTCTTGTCTACGAAATAGGAAGAGCTACGTACAAAATCCATGACAGACAAAGCCGGCTCAGGATCTCGCCCCGCACCGGTAACGGGCGCATGTCATTGCTTTTTGAGCAGCGATGCGATTTCTCCGCCAATCGGAACGTCGCCTGCTGTTCTGCAACCCGTTCATGATGTCGTGCATGATCCCCGGCCGGCGCATCGCTCACCGTTGCATCGCCGGGTGACAAGAAATAAAAGAAGTCCAGGGGGTCATTCTCTTCGTCTCAGGTTCTGTGTTTCTTTTCTAGAGATCATAGCGTCCGCTCAGAAAAATTGGAGAAAAAATCTATCTCATGCTAGAAGGGTAGGAACTTTTCCACAATGTCCAGCGGCGGCGGCGGCGACGGCGGCGACCACACGCTAACGCTGCCATCACCGGCGCGCCACAGCCACCCCGATGAAGCGCGAGCTCGGCTTCCCTCGCCCATCCGGCGGCTGCGCGGCCTGTGGTTCTCGTCGTCATCCTCGCGACGAGGGCCAGGCCTGGATTCCGCAAGCGACCGCGAGACCGACCAAGATAGGATGGCCGCGCCGCCGAGAAAGGAGGCGTGGTGGAAGATCTACCTTTTCCGCGGCATGGTCAACGACTTGCGGCGCCGCGCGCCGTTTTATCGGAGCGATTGGAGCGATGCGTGGGATTATCGCGTCGTGCCTGCGACGATTTATATGTATTTTGCCAAGTGAGTTTTCTTGCTTTTTTTTCCTGGGATATTGCGGGATTGGACTCCGACGGTTGGTCTGGGGAAGTTAGAGAAGGACAGGCCGGGGGGGGGGGGGGGGGGGGGGGGGG
>JAOYMO020042841.1:0-12160 GCA_025802455.2 Iodosphaeria phyllophila
GATACCATGTCTGTAGGTTCAATGTCTTGAATCTCTTCAGGAGCCGATAAAGACTTTTCGTACTCTTCATGTTCAGGGGTTAAATCGTAATAGTCGTCATGAGCTGCTTCTTCATTTAAACGCTCAAGATCACCAACGTGTTCATTTTCGTTATCTTGAAGATCTACAGTTCCTTCGTCTTTCATACGTTTGGATCTGATTTCATCTGCTACAGACTTAACTTCTCCACCTTTAGCAAAACCACCGAAGGCTTTAGCTAGTGAAGCGTGTACTTTAGCTGCTTTGTCTGAATCGTAGTGAGGATTATCTTTATTAGGTAGAACAGTTCCACCTTCTGCCATTTTCTTAGGTTTTTTATTCATGCTTAAAGCTATTGCAATGGATTGCTTTTGGGGTTTACCAGCTTCCATTTCAGTTTCGATATTCTTTTTAACAGCTTTTTTGCTTTTACTTTTAATTAATGGCATTGTCTTATTCCTTTTATTCTTCAGACTCTAAGTGTGGACCTTCAACATGTGGTGAAGCGTCTAATATTTCAAAAGCTGCTTTTAAAGCTCTTGCTACTCTTTTATAATCGTCGGAGGATACTGCGTCCATAAGGTCCTTAGCAGCAGAATGTAGGGCGGCTTCAGTGTCATCAGCTTCAGGCTTTACGTCTGATTCTCTATGAACTACTAACCCAGCGTCTTTTTTGTAATTTTTTTTAAGGAATGGAAGCATTGATCAAATCTCCTATAAGTGTGATTTTCGGCGTTTTAACCTAAAAGGAGATGAAATTGATCAAAATTTGATGAAATTTAGCTAAAAATCACTTTCTTCGCGTTCTTTTGCTGTCTAAGCATATATTCTAGCTCAGCTTCGAACATTTCGTCCTCTATAGCGGCGTAGTATGCTCTGGTACCAGGTTGTAGCTTATGTTGAGGAGCTTTATAAGCAAAGGCTGGGGACTCTTTAAAAGCGTACAATACCGCGTCTATGATGTCTGAGTGATAAGACTCAGACACTTTAATTTTATCGGGTTTGGATTTATCCCAATCGATTTCTACTAGATATGAGTCTACAGCGAATCGTGAAGTGGGTTTAGCCTTAAATCGATTGGTTCTAAGAGCATCATTTAAAAACTCTATATTTTCCATTTTACGAGCTTTATCGGCTCCTTGGACAGCTATACCGTGTCTTCTACGCATTTCTTCTGCAATTTTAAGACCGAGACCACCTTGGTCGATTACTAGTTTATCAACGTCATACTTACGTTGTAACATTTGTATTTGTTCAACTAATTCTGTAATTCCTTGTTTTTTAACTATCATTTCTTCAACTAGATAAATTACGGGGCTATTATCTTCATAAGCTAGTATGGCTATTGCGTCGGCATCTTTAAAACCTACGTCGATGCCCATTATATAGTTGTATTCTCTAGGTTTAATTTCAGGTATACGATCAAAATTATTGAGAGATGCATCGTATTTTAATAGTAATGAATTGGTATCTGTTACCCAACGACCAAAATACTCTCGTTGAATACTAGGGTCTTCTTTAGTGACACCACGTCTTGTTAATTCGCGTTCCAACATCTGTTCATGAGTGGATTTAGACGTTTTTAATAAGAATGGATTGTCGAAAAACGTCCATCCGTGTCTTGACCAGTTAGACCCATTTCTAGCCGCTTCATAAAAATAACCAGTAGGAACCGGTCCTGGAGTACCGATTAATACTAGGGTACCAGCGTGGTCCATTAGAGCTGGTGATAATACGTCATTGATTAAATCTTTAATATAGGATCTAAATGATTGAGCTTCGTCGATATAAACTTTTTTTAATGCAAATCCCCGGAACTTTTCAACTTCACTTGAGTCTTTTGCACCTGATAGGTAAATCACCGAGTGATTGGGGAAGGTGAAGGATAATTCGGATAAGTTCTTTTTAGCGCCTAATTTGTATATTCGGTTAAGCTTCTCAAGCTCTTTCCAAATGATCTTTTTAGCGTTATTTCTACTTAGGGTAATGTATAGGCACACAATGTCTGGTGTTTTGAGCGCTGTGTCAACTAAATCAGCTGCGCAGGCAATAGTCTTTCCAGAACGTCTTGAACAGAGAGCTATTTTATTAGAAGCTGTATCTTCTACAAAAGCCAATTGTTGAGCGAATAAATGATTCTTAATGTCAAAAGCTTCGTGAGATGCTTTGTGACGTTTTAGGAGCTCTTTTTGAATGGCTTTGTTTGATGCTAAACTCATTTGATTTTACTCAATTTGGCTAGTTCTTCATCTGTTAGACTGTCTAGTAGAGCTTTTTCTTCCTTCTTAAGGTCTTTCAGAATTCCCATCATGTCCTTAAGGTTTTGAATTGTCTCTCTAGAGGGATGTCCGGTACCAATGTCTGCTAGAATAGCCTTCATAGCACCTCTAACAGCTTGGATACCGGACTTTAGTAAATCATCGATAGATGTGTCTTCATACTCAGGTGCAGCTACAATAGGTACGATTTCAGGCTTTACACTTTTAGTTAAAAGCTCATCAATCGTCTTTGCTTTAACTGCATCAGCAGTGACATATCTTCTCATAATTATTTAGTTTTCTTTTCAACTTCTTTAACTGACTTTTCAGTTTCTCTTGGTACAGAAGTCATTAAAATTACGTTGGCAGCTGGAACGATAATTTCATGATGAATACCTTGAAATTTAAATGAAGTCTCTAGGCCTAATTCTGTAAGGGTCATAGAGAGGTTCTCTAGGGCCTTATTAGAAGGAGGCAAGAAACTACCAAGTTCACCGAAGGCTGGGGCATGAATAGTTTGGTGGAATCGAGCGAATAATACTTTTCTTGACATGATTAAGCTTCCTTAGGTGTAGACTCTTCAGCTTGAGCTTTAGCAGCTTCTAAGTTGAGGTCTTTAAGTTGTGCAGTTACGAGATCTAGGTCTTTTTTACTAACTTCGATTGTATAGTAGATATGACCTGCTCGTGAGCAAAGTTCAGCGTATTCTCTTCTAATAGTTTCTAATGTTCTTTTTTCTGACATGGTATCTCCTTGGTTATAAAGCAAAAGGGTTAAAGACTAGGTCTTTTTTCTTAACTATCGCTAAGCCCACTTTTGTTAAATGTGTTACTGCACTTATATCTGATGGTACTAGGTCGGCAGCTATCCCTATACCTCTCCAACTCTTTTTAACAAATACGTAATGTAGGTTGTTACCGGTTAATACCGAATATCCTAATATTGTATCAGGTTTATCAATTAAGCAAGCTATTTTTATTTCAACGTCTGGCTTACTGAGTAAAAAATCTATAAATTTGTGGTATCCATGCATAAAGTCGGCTTTTTGCATTAGCGAGAAAACGCTCTCACCGTAGTAGAGGCCCCTTAGCCAACTTGCATATATAAAATTCTTATCTTCTGGATGATATGGTCTTATTGTGACTAATTCAGTTTTGTTCATTGTATTCATCATCCATTCTTTGCTTCATTTGAGCTAACATTATTTTGGCGTATTTTTGTACGATTTCTCTAATATGACGATCTTTAAGATGTGCGAATTTCGTAGTTCTTAAGGATTTTTCAATTTCAGTTGAAGTTAAACCTTTAGAATGTTCTTTCCAGATGAATTTATCTCTGAAATTATAGAACTTATACTCTCGGGCAAAAGACTCTGCTAGTCTATAATAGTCCTGATTAGCAGCCCAGATTATCTGATTGCTACTAGCGCGTTTTCTGGTAAACTCCGAGCCTGCCCAAGAAGTAAGATTTCCGTCTTCTTGTTCAATGTCTTCAAATCCATCTTTTTTGAGGATTTTGGACCACTCTTTGTTTAGTTTTTTAAATGACTTAGATTGATTGAACATTTGGCACTTCTTGTGCTGCGGCAGCTTTTAAAGACTCTTCATGAGCCAGTCGTTCAGCTTCAAATTGTGCTTTTTGTTTTTCTTTAAGTTCATTCATGATGGATCCAGCTACTTCGCTAGCCATCGCTTTTTTAATCTTTTTAATATATGCCCATGGAGCTGAATAAGATGCTGATTCGCCAGCATGCAAGATCATAACAGCTAATGAGAAACGTGTAGAGTCGTTATCTGGTGCTCCTGCTACTTCTAAGATTTCAGAAGCCCAAGAATCAAACTCAGATCTACCTTTTGGTAGAGCCTTTGGAATAAAACTTTTTAATAATAATAAGAATTTACGCATAACAAACATCTCCTTATGTCCAATATGACATATGGGGAGATGTTTGTCAACTATTTGTACAATTATTTTTTAAACAGGAAGGGGCATCATTTCCATATACGCTAGCTTACGATCTACTCCAAAGTAAGCTACGTCTTTACCTAACTCTAGGCCTTGAATAGCTCTAAAGACATCGTCTTCTTCAATACCTTCGGATAGTAATACCATTGTGGCGTCTTGTGTAGTTCCTTCGAACTCAAAACCACGTTTTAGGATAAAATATTTATCGTCGTTTAATCTGAATAATCTAATCATAAGTAACTTCTCCATATAGTTATATATTATAGTGCCTATTTATTATGTCAAGGGTTATTTTAAGCCTGATAAAACATCAGATATAGCTGGTTCAGCTACTAAGTCTACACCAGGGAGAATGATTGTTTCCTCCATAGCGATTTTAAGTAGTTTCTTAACTTCTTCTGATAATTCAACTGGAGCTTCTAAAATCAACTCATCGTGTACTTGCATAACGATTTTAACTTCTGACCATTTCTTGTCTTCTGGTACTAACATTGAAATCATCTCATTGATGGCTATAGCTGCTCTATTCATGATAGAAGCCCCTGTACCTTGGATAGTATGGTTAACTCCTAGATTTAAGAAGGTTCTTACGTCATATGGTAGTTTAGCATGTTCGGTATTACCATACAATTGTTCTATTTCTTTAGCGAAAGGTATACGTCTAGGTCTATTGAATAGTGTTACTACCTGTCCATTAGCCTTAACTAATTTATGTGTATTTAACATGAATTCTTTGACTTTAGGGAACTTTTCAAAATAATCGTCAATTACCCCTTGAGCTTCGTCTGTAGACTTACCAATCGCTGGGGCCATCTTGGATGCTGTAGTGCCGTAAGTGGCGGATAGAGCTACTACCTTAGACATATCTCGTAATTTAGGGAATTTCTTCGCAAACGAGTTTTCATCGTTCTTAATAAGCGATAGGCCTACCTTATCGAATACTTCTGCACCAATTACTGAGTAGAAATCTTCTCCGTTTTTAAAGCAGTTCATAAGACGTTCATCTTGGCTATAAGAAGCAAATACTCTAGGCTCTAATTGGCTATAATCGGCTCCAATGAAGACTTTACCGGGTCTAGCCTTAATGACCGATTTAACGCGTTTATCGTCTCGTGGTAAGTTCTGAAAATTAGGGTTCCTAGAGCTATATCGTCCTGAAGTAGTTCCATGTTGAAGGAATGAGGGCCTTATAACCCCGTATTTAACTCGTTCTTGCATACCTATTACGTATGTGTTTAATAGCTTTAAGTCTTTAGCGTATTCTAGGTACTTTTTAACCCAGGCATACTTGTTTTCAAACTTCTTAAGCATTGCTTTATCAGCTGCTAAGTAATTCCAGTAATCACCTATCTTTTTAGGTCGTCCTAGCTTCTTAGTTTTTGGATTGAACCTAGCTGGTTCATAAACTTGATCTTTATTGTGAATAAGATAATGTACTAACGTTCTTTTATCAGCATTATTGTATGGTATACGCATCCCCATGGCTTTTACGACGTTTTTACCTTCCTTAGTGAGGTTACCGAAGGTATTGTCGAGTTTATCGAATAGAAGCCATGCTAACTGCTTAGAAGAGCCAATATTAAAGATCTTAGTTTTAGAAGTACCAGGGTATTTGTCTTTAACATAATCGTATACTTCTTTATCGATAAAAGCCTTAGCCATAAGGGTACTAACTTCTAGTTCCCCTCGTAACTTAGCTAAACCTTCCATATCCACCTTCAACCCTGTTGTATTCATTTCGTAGGTAGGACCTCTTAATAGAGGCATAGACTCTTCATCATAAAAAAACTTATCAAGTCCTTGTGCAAATAGGTCTTCTATTAATACGTAAAATATCTTTAAGGTAAGGATAGCGTCTTTGGCCCCGTAATTAGCCATTAAGGTTTTATCTGCTTTGTACATCTCGTATAGATTCTTTGTAAGCGTTCCGCCGTTGGCTATTACGCTTTCTTTCATTAACTTCTGCTCTTCTTTAGCATCAGCACCAAAGAGAGTAACACCAAGCTCTTTAAGACCATGAGAACGGTTCTCATTAAGTAGGTGGGATAGAATCATGGTGTCAGTGTGAAGGGATTTAATGAGTTCTACTTTGAAGTTATTAGCGACCATATAACAGTCGAATACGCCATTGTGCATTATGAGTTGTTTTCCCACCAAAGCTTCTAAAAAGGCTTTTGCTTCACTCATAGTTTCTAGTTCAATTAACTTTTGTTGTTCTTTATCCCAATACGATAATACTACGTAATAAGCTAGGTCGGTATCGAAACAAACAGAGAACCCTATGATTCTAGAATCGCTATCTACCCCAGTAGTCTCAGTATCGAATGCAACTAGTGTTTTAGTTGATAACTCTTGTTTTAGTAACTCTAGATCTGCATTTGTTTCAATTATGACAAGCTTTTCCATATTATACCTTTGCACTTACGTATGTTACTAGGTCAGTTTTTCTATCAGCTTTACGCTTGTTAGTAGCTTGTGTTAGATAGAACTTAAATGAAGTTTCTTGGGCTTCAGTTAAAGGACTTAATAACTCAGTTTGGGAGTTAAACATAATCTTATAACAGACGTCTTCTTTAATCAAGTCTAAATCTTGCTTTTTATGTCTAATCTTACAAAACTTAAATGAAGTCACTGTTGGGGCTCCATCAGCATATACGCGCTTTAATGGCTGCCATAGAGTGATCAAATAGTCACAATAAGCTTCGAAAAAGATTGTACCGTAGCCAGCATCCTTATTAAGCTCTAAATCGCCTACTCCAGCTTTTTCCCTAGGTGCTTGGGACTGCATTACTAGCATAGTGTTAGTTTCTACTGCGAAGGCTTTCATACTGTGGCAGATATCCATTAGATCTTGGTTTTCGCCCTTAGTGCCTTTTTTCTTTAAGGCTCCAATATGGTCAATTACTACACATCCTACTTTACGACCTGTTACTTTTTGGAATTTGTGTATATAATCTTTAATTTCTGAGAATGACAGATGTCTGAAAGATCCATCATCTGCATAGTTACTGATAATGTGAACTTTGTTATATAAGTGTACATTTTCGCCACACATTGTTTTCCATCGGTCTGCGATTTCATTAGCTGGTTGTTCTAACGGTACAAAGAAGTGATCATAATCTGGATTGTTTTGAACAAAGCCCATAAACATATTTAAAGCTACCGCGGTTTTACCTACGCCAGAGCCTGCTACAAGGCCGATTACTTGACCTAAACGAAAGCCATGAGCGGTATTGTCTAAGTAAGGATGGCAAGGGAACCTGGTGCCTTTTAGAGTGTCTCCAGAGCGTTGTAGAATGTCAAATACACTTGCAGAAAGATTTAGTTCATTCTTTTCTTCTGTAATCTCAAAAGTCCATATTTTATTGATAATGTTTAAAGCGTAGTTAAGTCTGTGCTCTGAGGATCTAGCTAATGCTTTTGCGCTATTAACTAATACCGATATAGCTTCGTCTTTAGTGAATCCAGATGAAAACATGATGTGGCCTAGTCTATAATCGCCTTTACTGCGGTCGTCTAGGTTACCCGACCAAATATCACGTACTTCAGCATTTGAATCTATAAGCTTAGCGAACTTGAGAGGTATTCTATCATCTACTCTAGATAGGGTATCTTCTTTATGGTAGGTCATGTTGAAATGATCAGTAACAGCCACTTCATCTTCTTGAGTAATTGTAGGTAATGCTCTATCTAAGTCTTCACTAGTATAAATTGCGTCACTTTCATATATAGCTTCACATAGCTTAAACTTGTCTTCATACTTCGTGTTTATAGTGCCTGGAACCCTCATTAGCTGCTTAATTTGACATACAGCAGGGTCAGTGTTGAACTTTCTCATTAATCGTTTCTGAAGCCTTAGGTAGCTTATAGCGTCTAAGTCAGATACTCTCCAATATACGTGAATACCGTTGCCTGAATCTACGATTTTAGTTGGTGTGATATCGAACTTAGAAATTTCTTCAATAAAAGCGTTTGCATCAGCGTATATGTTAGTCTTAGTATCGTAATCTACAAACAACCATTCAAAAGTGTCAATTTCATGCCCTTTGAGGAAGCCTTTTTTATTCGTAACTAGGCTAGGGTAGTTTGGATAGTAGTAGCAACTGTAACCTTGAGTATTAAACTCTAATAAATCATCAAAACTAACATCTATTTGTCTTGGAAGTGCGTTTGGGTCTTTTGCTTGTAACCATTTTGGTGCTAGAAGTGCGTAGATCATTTATCAGAATCCTCAAAGTTTAAGAATGATAGGCCCTAGGTATTCTAGGGCCTATCGTATATAAAATTCTTTGTATTAAGCGGAACGTCTATTTAATAGACTTTGAAGCTGAGCTTTACGATCAGCGCTTGGAACAGAAGCTGCTACTTTAGGAGCTACAGCTACTGGTGCTGGAGCTTCTTCATACTCCTCTTCGGACTCTTCTTCAGAGTATTCAGCTTCTGCTTGAGCTGCTTCTACTGTAGAGATATCAAGTGTATTTTGAGCATCGTGCATTACTGTGAACTCATAAGAAGCTCTAACGCCTGGACGTGTAGGCTTGGACATACCAGTGAAAACGGCTTTAACCATTTGGCCTACTAGATCAGAGGTAAGAAGCTTGTCTAGACGTGTTCTGCTCCATACTCCTACTTTACCTTTGGCAGTTTGGAAAATATGTAGTTTAGAATCGCCATATGTAGTTTTTACTGCTTTTGAACCTAGAAAGTAACCTTCGATTTCACTTGGGTTAGGCTTACCGGTCTTTTTATCGGTACCACCTAGTTGAATCGCACTGTCTGCTGAACTCCCATTAACATCGATCTTTGTTTGATATGCCATGCTTTACTCCTTGTGAGGCGATGCCTCTTTTAAACTCGCCGATAGTGGCGATATTTAGATTTAATAACTTTTAAACCGTTGTGTCAAGACTTTTTTTGTTTTTCTAATAAAGTTTGTAACAATGCTAATGCTCTCCATGCTAAAGATGTTGCATGATAGAGACCCGTTTCATGATCAATATTATCCCAGTTAGGACCTATATCGATTAGATGTCTAGCTACGCAATCTGCGTGGTCTTTTGATTTATCTTTAGACCAGTGTAGTGGTTGTCCTGGGTTATGTTTATCATTGCCAAATTTACTCTGTCTGGATACTTCCATAATTGCGTCTGGGAAGTATTGTAATACACCAGAGAAAACTGGGGATGCCTTACGTTTCTCAGACTCTGATGGTTCTTTCTTTGGTGACGCATAGAGTCTAAAACTACTTTCACCCATTACCGGAGGTTTATCCATACTTAAAATTATATCTAATTTAGAATTCATATTAGCACTCCTCAATCTCATTACGAGCGATTAAAACTATGCCCATTGATGTATAAGCGAATATATCTGATTTATCATCATAGTATAAGAATTGCTTAGTGTCTTTTATATGACTTGGTAAATAACCTTTATTTATAGGTTTTACAAATGTACCAGCCGCTAATGTTTTATTGCCATATAATTCAGAGTATATTTGTACATCGTTTTTAAGTCTAAATGTAGGAACTTTAACACTTTGATAGCTCATTTATATGCTTCCTTATAGGTTTTAAGAGACACTTTCTCATTATCGGTATACCATTGGCCTAAAGTGATTTTAAGACGTTTAGCTATGATTCTACCGTTTTTCCAAGCAATCTCTTCGTGCTTTATTACTTCTTGGCACTGGTGTCTATTAGCTTTATCTGCGTAAAAGGCTTTATAGGCTCTTTCTATGTAATTAAACTCTTTAGCTTCTATATGCATTAGATCGTCTATAGAATGGCCTAGTTCGTGTAGTAGTGTAGCAATTTCTTCAGACTCGCTAAAGTTGATATCAAGTGCTATTCTACGTACCGAGGGCATCCACTGACCGTTATCGTTTTCATCTCGTTTAACTACGGTGATGTTGTTAGATTTTGCATAATCGAGTAGTTTTGCTAGGTACTTTTTATAGCTTTTAAGCTTTCGTTTAACCATATTAAAACTTCCTATCGATTTTGAGGTGAGCGTATGCTTTTAAAACTTTTAAAACGTATTCTTTATTGTGTCGGCTATAATGACCAGCATTATAAGCAGAGATTACTTTATTAACGTTATTATACTTATTGAAATGTCTTTTTAAAATTCGTGCTGCTATATCAGAGTTGATTTGTGGGTCTAAAAGATCTTTAGCTTTGCTAACTTCTTTTTTAGTAACTACAACTTTTTTACCACGAGTTTTAGTGATTGTAATAACTTCTTTATCTACAAAGCCCACTGTTTTAGCAGCATCAATTTGTATTTGAAATAAACCATATGATTTTTTAATAATGCCTTGTTCTTTTTCAGCTATGGTTCCATCGTTTTTGTTTAATGCACGTGCTTTACATCGTGATTCTACGATACACATTGCATACATCAAATTCGCGTCAACGCCGTGTTTGTTAGCTGCATTCAAGATGTAAAAAGGTACTCTGCTTTGTTGAGCGTTAGCTGTTTGAAACCCAAGTAAACTTATTAATACAATCATTAATTTGTTCATACTTAAAGTATATCAACGTCCGACCCTAAAATCAATAGAAATCGGACGTTGATTTAATTAGACTTTTTTACGTAATGACGCCTTTTTAACTGCGTCAAATTCGTTTATACTGCTTGTATGGTGCTTACCGCACTTAACACAGTTGCTACGTTTATACTTACCGGAGTTGGTGTATTTGTAGCCTTTCGATGCAAACTCTCTACTTCCACAACTACAAGTATATTCAGATTTATCACTGTATACGTTGAAATCGATAGTATCAATCCAAGGGAGTAATCTATTAAAATACTCTTCTAAAGAGAGAACGTCGTGCTTATTGTATTTTTCCATGTCTTTCCAGGCTAGGGTATCGCCTGCAATACATGAGGTCCATAGCTTAAGGCCAGGATATCTTTTATGATCAAGTTTCTTGTATTTACCGTTGAACTTCTCAGTAATATAAGCAAGCTTATTACTTGTAAATGAGAACTTAGAACGATTGATAATAAGAACGTCTAAATGCCTGTACGAGCTGGGTTCTTGAATCCCATGCTCAAAGAATCTAGCATTGATCTTCTTAGCATCGAACTTTTTGCCATTTTGAGTAATAATAATATCGGCTTCATCTAATAGTTCACGTAGAGGCTTTAAAATGTCTTTATCGTTATACTTATCTTTTTTGTCTTGAGTGCCTTGGAAAAATACTTCTTTTTTATCTAACCATTTAGCACACCAGCATAGGATAGACCAGTCTTTTTTAATCTGATCTAGTCCTACGTGTTGTTCACCGAGGGACCATCCGTAAAACTCCATTGGAGTCGTTTCTATATCTAATAGCAGAATCTTTGGATTTGTAATCATGGTAGTTACTTTCTTATTCAGATTTAGCAGGAAGTGATGCTGTACGTACTAAGTAGCCCATAGTGTCTTTATGACGTTCATTCATTTGGTGCATAGTCTCTTTAGTTTGTTGTTCAATTTGATCTAATCGTGCGTTTAAGTGCTTTAAAAGGACATTAAACAACTCTTCATTGACTACTTCTGGTAGAATCTCTTGTACAACGTTTCTTAACTGCTTTCTTAGTTCTTTAGGCTTATTCATTCTTTCCTTCTTTCTGATTTCCCCTGTAAACAGGAGGTGGTAGTAACTCTACACATTTATACAGTGCTGGACCTACTAAATTAGCTATAGTAATCATTCCAGCATCAACACCATAATAATAACCGAATTTATATGCCCCTAATATGAGCATGGTAACGGATATTATCCTTGATATACTTTGAAATATTTTCATTTTTTATTGACTTTCTTAAAAGCCGCTCTAATTTTCCGCTCATTAGCAGTTTTTTGCTTGTGACAAGACTTACATAAAACCTGTAGGTTGCTTTCTTCACACCAGGTGTTATCAACTAA